>AZIM01001670.1:86642-99339 GCA_000516915.1 Ophiophagus hannah
GGGGGGGTGGGTGGGGGGGTGCTGCTTCCGCCCTGTGCTGAGCCAGATTTGCCCCTTGGTGGTCCTGGGGTGGCCGGGCTTCACAGCAGCGCTGGCCATGCTGATTCTGCTGCCTTCTTTTAACCGTCTTTTAATTCACTGGCCTGCCAGCCAGGAGCTTCCCTTAGTTTTATTCATTAATGATGAGCCGGGCACATTGTGTTTGCTTTTAAGGCCTATTCTTGGCATCCCCTTTCTGGGGCGTTATTGATGGCCTGTCAGTTGGTCTGCAGCCATTGATAGCGTCCGTTCGTCCGCTTGAATTGTGGGCTCGAGGCTCGCAGAGGGGGATGAGTTGCCAGCACAGCCCCTCCAGCTCACTGGCTGCCAGCGTTCCTTGCGTGGGCTGCCAGCCGAGCTTCAGGGGGACTGTTGGCAGAGCTGGCATAATACTGGACATGACTGGGGCTGCGAGTTTATTTGAGCGGCTGATGAAAACGTCATTTAACCCATAATGATTTTAGCCAGATACCAGGTTACAAACGTTTACATTTTGAGTTCTTCTAAAGCTGCAGGAGGTAAATGCTGTTAGACTTCGGCCACGGCCTCTCTTCGGATTATTGTCCTTCAGCAGGGCACCAAGACTCATAGGATGGCATCTGTGCTACTAACCTACAGCCTCGTCACACATCCTGCTGTTTCCCCAGAGCCCCAAGGGCTCTTTGGAGGCTACCTTGATGTGGAGAGGTCCTTTGTCTTGTGGGCCGTGGAGTGTTCAGTGAGGTCTGTTTCCTTGGATGGAGAGGCAGTCGAGGTGCCTGCCTCCCGTGGCGAGGAGGNCGTGGCGAGGAGGAGAGGCTGCTGAGGCTGCCTGGCTTTGATTAACCCAGCACAGAAGACAGAGAGCTTCTGGGAGGCTGGAGGAGCCTCCGGTGCCCCTTTTCTCTTCTTCTGAAGAGGAGAGCCTTGGCTTTCTGCTGGCGGAGGAAGCCCTCTCGGGCAGAAAGGCCTCCCCCAGCGTGGTGCCTGCAGGCATTTTGGGGGAGTCCCATCTCCCTGGTTCTCCTTCCCATCCTTGCCCGGTATTACCATGCAGGTCCTGGGTTGATAATGTCAGCCTGTTTCCATGGGAACGGCTGCCTTCTAATGAGTCGGCACCAGGCACACGAAACAATCCAGGGGTCTGAGTGCCAGCAAGTGCAACCCTCGGAGGGAGGGGGGGCATCTGGAGCCGTGCGTCACACTCTGCAAGCGTGTGCAGAATTCTGTGATTCTGAGAGGAGAATCACGTCAAGCTGAGTGACGTCAGGCAGCCCCTCTTGCACCCAGGTGTGCCCCCCCCAAAACACAGTCATTTGTGGGTGTGAGAAGGCTGGAGGCCCTGGACCGGCTCCTCCCCCTCTCTGACAGCTCGAAGGAGGGAAGGGCTTCGAACCTTTGGGAGCCGTGATTCTGAGCAGCATTTCATGCAAAACACGGGAACTTCTCCCCCAACCCATCCAGGGTCTTGTAAGTTCAGTTCTGTTGGGAATCGGAGTGTCTGTCCTTCACTTGTTCCTCGGCCGGTTTTCTTCTGTGTGATGCAGAGCAAAGAGTGACTCAATGCTGGGAATATTGCAGGTGCTGTTCACTTCCTTTCTTTCCCCATTTTTTTTCCAATTAAAAGGATCCCACTAGGTCCTTCGTCTGCAAAAGGATCCCTTTTGGCTTGCTCCTGCACGATATTGGCAGTGCAGGCTGATGACAGCTTATGGGCAGACTTGAGAGGGGATTGCATAAGCATGCCGTTTGTTAACGGGGACAGCAAATGGCTAGGAGAAGAGGCCCGCTAAAGATCAGCCTTTGGGGCTGGCTAGTCTTAACACCCACAGAGCTTGGCTGAGGTTTCCTGCTGTGTTGTGAGCCTGGGGTGCAGAGCTGCACCTGCCTAGCTGCTTTCGGTTCATCTAACGGGGCCTCTCCTGACCCAGCATTGTGTGTCTTGAGCGCAGCAGATCAGGGTCTCAGGTTTAAGCAGGGTCCTAGCAAATCCAGCTGCTTCCTTCAAAACCGATCATGGCTTCTGAAAACAGCCTAGGTAAAACTCTTAAAATTGCCCCAGTCCCCCCAAAGGGGAAAAAGCAGGGCTCAAACATTTGCTCTTGCCCATCCCAGGGCCACAGGAGAGGGGCTGCCAGCCACTGGGGCCCCTGGGCTGCANNNGCTGCCAGCCACTGGTGCCCCTGGGCTGCAGTGGCCGGCAGTTTGCCCTGACTAGCGACAGGGGCTCTGGGGTCCTTCCCCCAACCAGACCACCTCCCTCCCTCAGGGACGTGCTTCCTTTCTCAAAAGGCAGAAGTGTTGATGGGGCAGGGAGGCCCAAACCTCATTCAGGTGTCACTTTTATGAGGGATTCCAGAGCAGAGGCCGCTGGGGAATGTGGCAAAACCTCCCTGGCAAGATTTAAGGTCGTTTCGGCAGGACGGAGGTGCTGCTCTGGGAGATGGGCAAGCAAGTCCCCGCCTGCTTAGCTGATGGGCACCAGGGCTGGGAGAGGCCCCGGATGTACTGCATGAATGGCCTAACAAGGTATTTTAAAAAGTGAGCCTAAGGAATGTCACAGTTGGGCTGCAGTTCTCTCTGTGAGAAGCAGCTCCTGGGTGCAAAAGGGCTCTGAAGAGCCCCAGGGGCTTTTCTGCAGGGAGGGTCTCACTGGAGGCCAATTCCTTCCTGTTAAGGAAGCTGGGAAAAAAAACACAGCTCTCTGGATCCTTATGCTGCCTCCTCTGCCCAGCAGCCATTGGCCTTTGGGTGGAAGGGAGCAAACTCTGACCACTTGACTGGGAAGGGGATCGGATTGGGAGGGGGGTCAGCCTGAGGCTGGAACCAGGAGCCTGGCCACCCTGCTGCATCTCTCTCTGATCTGAAGCACGGGGCTCCCTCATGTGGCTGCGTGCTTGGCCTGAACGTGCAGGGCCTGCTCCTCCTCCTCCTTTTGCCCTGTCTCTCCTGCCCTGTCTCCTCTCTTCAGGTGGAACAGACAGAGGATTTGGCCGGAGATGAGGGCCCTGGCCTCAGGGAGGGGCTGCCGGGGAAGCTCTCCAGCCCATGGGATGCAGAACGCCCCTCCCGCCCTCCCTTTCACTAAGGTTGCCATAGCAATGGGAAGGGATGCTGTGCCCGGAATAAATGGCCGGTGATTTTTTTCAAAGGGAGGAGGAGGAGGAGGAGGGGGCGGCTACCCTTCTGGAGGGGCTTGATTCCAGCCAGGCGGTAGTGAAACTGCTGTTTGCACTCCTGGCTTTGTCCTTGAGCATCTTTCAGCCCATCAGGCCTCACTTTGTGAGGGCTGGCCAGTCACTTTTCCCCACATCGCATCTCTTTCGCCCCCCTTCCTGCTGCAAAGCAGCCTTGGGCTCGTGTGACCAGCCTTGATGCCACAGGGGAGCAACTGGGCTCTCTGTGCGTGATCGGGACTTGGGGCTGCCCAAGGCAGGAGAGCTTGGCTGGCTCATTCGCTCCCCTTCCTGCTGTTGAATGGCCTTAAATCCTTTGCACTCTCCCACAGCTGCATCCTGCAGACCATCTCAAAGCAAAGGTCATTTCAAGGAATATGGTCGCCTGAGGGGACGCCTCCCCTTTGCCCCTCCGCTGGCCCTCAAGAGAGAGACGGTCCTGGGTTCTGCTCTCGGCCCACTTTTCTCCCCTTCCGCTCTTTGCAAGGACCACGTCTGAGGCAGTTCTGAAACACGCCTGGAGAGAGAGGGTGTTGCTGAGTTCACACATGACACAACATCATTTGCGCACTGTGGGTTTATGCCTAGTAGCTGTGATTCATTCAGCCAACTGTGGTTTGTTGCAGTATGTGAGCCTGGCTAAGGTGGGGCTCGCTCAGTCTCTGCTGGCCTTTTTCCACAAAGCGACAAAGGGGGTTGGATAGCAAACGATGGAGGTCACTGGTCTCTAAAGTCCATAATTCAAACTAGGAGCTTCCTGAACCACAAGAAAATCCCCTTCTGTCCAGCGCTGTTGCTTCAACTTGGCTGGAGAAAAAAGTGCTGGGTTTTTTGGTTTTGTTTTTGCTAGAATGACAAGTTGGGAAAATAGGGTGGGGGGGCCACCAGTAGGAACATCTAGAGGCCCCTCAGTTCTTGCATTTCCAGTGAGTGCTTTCTTAGCAGAGAAATCTCTCTTCGCTTATCCATTTTCTCTGAACTTTGTCTTTTGCAGGTCAAGCAAATAATGGAGGAAGCCGTCACAAGGAAGTTTGTGCACGAAGACAGCAGCCATATAATTTCTTTCTGCGGTAAGCTGGATCGCCCCATGCCGCCTTTTCTGTCCTTCCCACCAAGGAACGCGGGGGTGGGGTGGAGGTGTCCTCCACCTGGTCGGTGGGCCTACTGAGCTGCTGGCTGCCATGCAGGCAAGCAAGCTCTTTACAGGCCAATGGTTGGCTTCTCAGAGGCTGGCCTGAAAATCAATAGCCCATTGTCTCCGCCTGCACCTGTACCTGGCACCACGGGGACAAAGCAAAGCACGAGAAAAGGAACCTATTTATTGGACTTACGCTCTGCCTGCAGGGAGCAGAGTTTAAAAGCAAAAGCTGAGTATTAAAAGTTATTGTTACAATTAAGAGTACTGTAAGTACTAAACACGCTGAATAGTGAAATGTCCAGCTTCAAGAGAACCAGCTTTGCACAATGCCCAAGAGGAGAAGCTGGAGAGGAAAGCAGCGAAGTGTGTCTGTGTGTGTTTGTGGGTCATCCAAAGGCCTTAAGAAATGTCGGTGTGGTCAGCCAAGTTCTTAATCTTAATCCACAGCCTTCACGGGGGGGGGGGGNNNGGGCGGGGGGGGGGGGGGGCGCTCCTTGGAGGAAGCTGTCAGTGCACCCAAGAAGTCTCCAGCCTGTCCAGGGGAGAAGGCAGTTCCTGGGGGCGGGGGGTGGCTATGGATGGTGTGGACGTGGCCATTCCACAGCTGAGCTTTGCAAGGGGACCTTCGGCCAGATGCCTCACTTCCTGGGGGTCGCTCAGGTTTGGGGCTTTTCCTTCCAGCCGCGGTCGAAGCCTGCGTCCTCCACGGACTCAAGCGCCGGGCAGCTGGTTTCCTGCGGAGCAACAAGATGGCTGCCCTGTTTATGAAGGTGGGCAAGAGTTTCCCACCCGCCGAGGAGCTCTCCCGGAAGGTGCAAGGCCTGGAGCAGCTCATCGAGAGCACGTGAGCCGCAGCTACGCGTGGAAAGCCTGTTGGGGGAATAATTGGGTTTGGCTGCTTTGCAGGCCTGGCCGGTGCTGAGAGATGCATTCATGTCGGACTGGCTCAACCCTGCTTAGGCTGTGCACCCTCTGTGGCGTCTGGCTCGCTGGTGCTGAGCGCCGTCTAGGGGGTGTGTGTCCCCAGCTAGAGTTTAACCCAAGCCATCCGCTCAGCTCCTGCACCCCTTGGAGGTGTGGGGGGGTTTGCCTTTGGTTTGACCGTAATTTAGAAAAGTGGAGTCTTCTGCAAGTGGAGCCGTTTCCGGGGGGCCCTGTGGAAGGTGCTGCTTTCTCAGCCAAAGGGTGGAAGGGGGTTTCCCACCAGAAGCCTCTGGGGTCAGGGTTCAGATTCCCTGCCTTGCCCCTGGTTGAGGTTGCCTAATGGCCTTCCATCAGAGTCTGGTTCGGTTTGGGTTTGGTGGGGTGCCTGGATGCATCAGACGGGCAAAACACCCACATTCCCAAAAGATAGAAGCTCTGATTTGGGGAGGGGTGTGATCCCCGGTGACGGTGAACATGGGGCTCCTTCTTCTCGGCCCCCTTCCAGGCGAAACCAGGGCTCCAGCTTGCAGGAAAGCTCTCGCAAAGCTCTGAAGCCCCCCAGCCTCTCCCCGCAGGCCGTCAAGCACCTCTGGATCCGGACGGCACTTTTTGAGAAGGTCCTGGACAAAATTGTGCACTACTTGGTGGAAAACAGCAGGTGAAGGTCTCCTCCACCCTGGCACTGTCACTTGGCTGGCAGTCCTGGGCGCTGCTGCCGTCTCAGCCGTTGGGCCCATTGGACTCACCAGGTGGCCCAGACCAGCCAAGCTCCGGCAGCAGCCACCAAATGTTCTGCAATAGGCGGAATACAGGAACAGAAAGAGTTAAGATTGGGGAGCCCGGCCTCTTCTTCCCTCCTCTGTTTAGCCCTTTGTGTCTTTCCCTCTACCTGCAGCAAATACTATGAGAAGGAGGCTTTGCTCATGGACCCAGTCGATGGACCAATCCTGGCCTCTTTGCTGGGTAAGGCGCTGGAGGCTGACGGGGCATCCCAGGGGTTGCAGTCCACACCCACCCAGAGAGTCTTGAGGTGTGGAAAGACTGAAGGAGAGGAATGTAAGGCCCAATGTCTCCCTCCCTCCCTCTTGAACCGATCCTCCCTTTTTCTGCGCCCACAGTGGGTCCTTGTGCCCTGGAGTACACTAAGATGAAGACAGCTGATCACTTCTGGACCGATCCCTCAGCAGACGAGCTGGTCCAGAGACACCGGATCCACAGCTCCCATTGCCGGCAAGACTCGCCCACCAAGCGCCCTGCACTCTGTGTAGGTTTCGGAGGGGAGCTGAGGGTCAGCGGGGCTGGGCTGCATCCCTGAACCAGGTGCCTCTGGGGGGAAAGAGGCAAGACACCCCCCACCCCCACCCCCGATTGAAAAGTGCAAAAAAGGGGTAAAGAGAGAGAGCGGCAAAATTGCAACTCAGTTGGGAAAGTCAGTCTGGTTAGATTTGGGCGCCCGAATTGAATAGTCCAATTATTTGGAAAAGCAAGATTGCAATCCCCCCCCCGCCCCGCTGGCCCTTTGGTTTCTAGATCCAGAAAAGGCACTCCAGTGGCAGCATGGATGACCGGCCCTCCTTGTCCGCCAGGGATTACGTAGAGTCGCTGCACCAGAACTCCAGGGCCACCCTCTTGTACGGCAAAAACAACGTCTTGGTGCAGCCGGTGAGTAGCCCGGGAGGGGCTGGTTGGGTTGCCTGACCCCCAGCAGGCCTTGTGGGCGCTTTGCCTTTCCTGGGTGCCTCCCATGCCACCTGCAATTTTGGGGACTGGTTGTTTGCTTGTGGAGCTCTTTGCAAGAGGCAAGAGAAGTGGTGGAGGTTAACATCCTTTCCAAAGAGCGTTGCAGGTTTTCCAGAACCTTCTTCCAATTATAGTTTAATGTGAAGCTGCACAATTTCTGGACGCTGAACATTTACTCACTAGGGAAACACCGTCGTAAGTTGGTTCTGCCTCCTGTTTTCCCTCCCGATAGCGAGACGACATGGAAGCCATTCCGGGCTATTTATCCCTTCATCAGACGGCCGACGTCATGACGCTGAAGTGGACCCCAAACCAGCTGATGAACGGCTCCGTGGGCGACCTGGACTACGAGAAAAGGTGGCTGGTCCCCCTGCGCTCTTTCGCACGAGTCCCCCGCAGCCCCTTTCCTGCGTTGGGTGCGAGAGGAAACTGCCTTGGGCTTCCCCCCTGGCTCAGTCGGGGCCTGGGAATGCTTCAGCCTTGGGCGGGGAGGCTGTGGCTGTTAAGGTGCCCTTGCCGGGCCCTGCTTCTTCCCTCTGCAGCGTTTACTGGGACTACGCCATGACCATTCGCCTGGAAGAGATCGTCTACCTTCACTGCCACCAGCAGGGTAAGGCGGGCCGACGGGGCCGGACCTCGACCGGGACGCGTCGAGACTCTGGGCCCTCTCTTGCCTGGGTGGGGAGCAGGGAGCCCACTGCTATCTTTGCTTGCGCGTGGGGAGAGGCCGGGCCTGCTCGAGGTGGCCCAGTTTCTCTTGGGCTCCCTTGAGCCCAACCTGCCCTCTTCCTGCATCCTCCTATGCTTCCTTGTCCCTCTTGCCAACAGTAGACAGCGGGGGCACCGTTGTCCTGGTCAGCCAAGATGGCATCCAGCGCCCTCCCCTGAGGTTCCCAAAGGGAGGTCATCTGCTTCAGTTCCTCTCCTGCCTGGAAAATGGCCTGCTGCCCCACGGCCAGCTGGATCCCCCCCTCTGGTCACAAAGGGGGAAGGTGAGGCTGCGGGGGAGCTGCACCCCTGCANCTGCAGGGGAGCTGCACCCCTGCAGCTGGGGGTGGGCGGATGCAGAGCGCCTCTTGCCTGGATGGGCTGCCCTGCCTGTTGTCCGAGGTGCCAGTTCAGCAACTGAAACCTCTTCGGGGCCGCCTGAATGCCGGAGGCCGTGGCTCTACCCAGAGAGGCCCCCGCACGTCGGCTGCAGCATTTCTCTGGCTTTCCTCGGGCTGGCCCAGATTCCCCCGCGGAGCTGAGAGGCTTCCGCTTCTGTGCTTTGCTTCCCAAAGGGGAAGGTGTTCCCGAGGCTGAAGAAGCGAAACCTGCAGGGACCCTGGGAGTCTTCCTCGGACAGGGAGGAAGAGGAGGCCACGGATTACGTCTTCCGGATCCTCTATCCAGGCCTCCAGGACTTCGGTAAGGGCAGCAGAGGTTTCTTCCCCAAAGGTTCATTTTCTGCATGGTAGGATACCCTACAGCCCCACGGTTCAGAAATGCAGCCCATTTTACTATTATTTTAATGCAAAATATTTCTGAATTGGTTTATTTTGTCAGAGGCCTTGAATGCTTGCTACAGTGGGGGGGAAATGGGCATTGTTTATATAACTTTTGGGGGCGAGAAGGATCTTGGGGAGGGGGAGAGCAGCCCAGGGGCATTTCATGATCCAGCTCACCCATTCACTTGTGTCTCCCTTGCAAAAGAGGGGACCTGCAGAAGCCCAGAGTTTGAGGAGGTTACAGAAGGGGGCAGGAAGGGGCAGAAAAGAGAGCTCAGATCACTTTTCCGATCATTTCTTTTGAGGGAAACCTTATAATTCCCGGAGGTTTGCCTCTTCCTCCAGCCCCGAGAGCCTGCTAAAGGGAAGAAGGGATGCTTCCTGAGATAAACATTCAAACTCTTTGTGGGTGTTTCTTTCTTTCTTTCTTTCTTAAACAGGATGGGTTGGGGTCCATTTTTAAACTTCCCCTTTTCTGCTCCTCCAGCTGTGGTTAGCGGCTCTTGTCTTGCCCCCACCTCTGCCAACGCTGGTGCTTCTGGGCAAGAGACGCCTTGGATGGCCCGGATCTCTGGCAAAGTCGTGGTGATCCCTAAATGGCCCCTGAGTCTTCCTAGGGGGGGCCTTCCTTCCCCCACCAGCTCGGAGTCCAGACAGCACGGCTGTAATGTTCCATTCACCCACTAGAGGGGGCTGTTGAGGCTGGGCAGCTTGGCATCTGTGTAGGCATCTGTGGCTTGGCAAGGCAGGGACCGTCTCTCCATCTCTCCGTCCCCTTTGTATGTGTGTGTGTGTGGGGGGGGTTTCCTCCTCAGCCCACCCTTCCTGCTTCAGAGACAGAAAGCCTAAGAGGGAAGAAGAGGCAGGATTGGGCCTTTTATTCCTGGCAATATTGCAATTGGAGAGATCTAAGTAACTTCATCAATTTGATTTGCCTTCACTAAAACAGACCCAGATAAAAACGTTTCTCAGATACAGATAGATTAAGTGGAATTAGAAAAAATAAGAAGGTTATACTCTGTGGCACACATGAAGGTGTTGATTTAATCAACTCATAGGAGGGAATGAGTCTTCCTGCCGTTCTTATTACACATCTTCATTTGCAAGTTGAGGCATGAAGACGGGAAGATGGATAGAAGAAGGGAAAGTGATGGGCTCAGAGGAAGGTGATCTTCGGAGGGGCTTCCTCGCCCACTTCAGATGCCATCACAGGTCAAGCTCTTGACTTTGCAAACTTTCCTTCTTTGATCCCTGTCAGCCTCTTCCTGAGTTTCGCACTTCCTTGTTCCTCAAACAAGGCAATTCTGTTTTGTTGTGCCCTCAATTCTGGCTGAGAAGACAGATGTGCTGCCATTCCCGAATGATGGCTTCTTCTGCAGTTTTGCTGGGTGATTCAGGACACCTTACGTTGACCTGGTGAAATGATGCTGGCCCTGGTTGGGGAATCGCCATGGTTGAGCCTTAGATGATTACACCTGTTGCTTAGAACAAAATGCTTCAGCATCCTATCCAGTCTTTGAGATCAGCTCAAATTAGCCTGCCTTTAGCTCATCTACAACAGAACAGAACAGAACAGAACAGAACAGAACAGAACAGAACACTTTATTGGCTAAGTTTCCCAAGGAACTTTTCCATGGAATCTAGAAACCCAGCAATCATTTATATCAATTATATTACTGAAGGTATTTCCCCATAGGTATCCATGGTGGTTTACGAAGGGTATAAACGTTCAGCCATGCAGCATAACAGAGAAATAAGACTGCGTCGGCAAAGAGAAGCTGCTTAAGCTTTGAGAGGACAAGCAAAGCAGAGCAAACTGTCCCCCCCGCCCCCCCATGCCTTTCCTTGCACCCAAACGTGGAAGGACTTAATCTTGGAGAGTAGTAGCCTCCCAATCCAAGTTAACTTCTGGCTCCCGGTTGGTTTGCAAGAGGAGAAGCGAGCGGGAGAATCGAAGAGCCGTGGTGGGCCTCGGAGTCGGGATTCCAGGCGGCTTCTTGGGATGCAGCCATTGCTTGAAGAGGCAAACGCCGGCCCAGTTCCAGGGTCCTGGTTGAGACGCTTGCGGGATGCTTAGCGTGAAGGGGAGCCTTGCGCTCTGCTGCTCTCTGGTGTTTTCCTTGGTGGTGTCTCCAGGCTTGGTGGACGCATCTCCTGTTGGTCTCCCTTCCCTGACTTTGCCTCCGAAGCCTGGCGGGGATGATTGGATGATGATCAAAGCCTCACCCAATGGGCGCCCCGATCTTCCCAGGGATGCTTTCTCCTTGTTTCCTTTCTCTGCTCCTGAAACGGTGCTGCTTCTTCCTCTTGGCATAATATTAACAGCCCATTTCTGGCTCTTGCAGCTGCCCAGGACCTGATGGATGCGCCCGGGAGTGCCCTTCCTTCCATGTGGCAGCCCAGTGCCCGCAAGGCCTCCTGTCCTTGCACCCAGGGGGCAGCCAGCGAGAATGGCCGGTCGGATGGCTGCAACCATGAAAGGTGAAGGCGGCCTCAGGGCTGGGGCTGGGGGATCCCGGGATGCGGGGAGCTGAAGGCAAGGCACAACAGGGCCTGCAAGTGTCCCCTTAGGGACGGTGTACCTGCTTCGCGGAGACGATGGGAAATTGGGCAGCCTGGAGGCCTTTTGCTCTGGGGGGGAGGGCGAGGTAAAGAATGGCATGGCTGCAAACCCTGAAGAAGGTGGGCAGGTGAGGAGCAGCATGGCACCCCACGAGAGTATCGGCCTTTACAGGAGGCAATGAAGCACCCCTTTAAAAGCCAAGGGAGGGAGAAGAAACGGCCCCAACTCCACTTGCCCTCCAGTTCGGTCTCTTAAGAGGCAGGTTCAAGAAAGGGGACTCAGCCCCCTCCTCTCTCTCTTGGCAGAGCCCCCCTGAAGCTGCTGTGTGACAACATGAAGTACCAAATCGTCTCTCGGGCATTTTATGGCTGTGAGTATTTCCCACAACCGAGCCAGGCTTTCCTTCCGGATCCCTGAACAATGAAAATGCAGCTTTGGGTCTAATGGGGGGCGTCCAATGCCTTCTTTGCACCCTTCGTAGTGATGAACTGGGGTCTCTAGGAGGGGAGCTGCTTGCATTTGGGGGAGCGTCTCCTGCTTCTTCTGGATCCTCTGTTCCAGGGCTGGCCTACTGCCGACACCTTTCCACCGTCCGGACGCACCTCTCGGCGCTGGTCAACCACGCCATTGTGTCTCCCGAGGTGCCCTGCGATGCCAGCTCGGGGCTGACGGCGGAGATCTGGGAGACGTTTCTCCAGGACAGCACGGTAGAGCGATGCCTCCTTCAGACCCCCCTCCCCTCCCACCCTTGCACCCGCCTCCAGCCCGTTTCAAGAGCCCTTTCCCTGCAGAGCTACGAGGAGAAGGAGCTGCTTCGGTTGATCTACTTCGGAGGGATCCAGCATGAGATCCGGAAATCTGTCTGGCCCTTCCTGCTGGGACACTATCAGTTTGGGATGTTGGAAGCCGAGAGGAAAGAGGTGAGGCTGGTTCAGGGCGTCTGCGGCTCCGAGGTGTTCCTGAGAATGAAACCAAGTGTGCATTCTGGCCCCGGGAACTTGGACGCGGAAGGGCTTCCAAGCAGAATCTCCTTTTGCCGAGCCCTCGCTCGTTTGGTTCTCTGTCTGGGGGGAGGTCTTTGGGGGCTCCTGCCATGCTATTCCCCCGTCTCTCTTGCCGGCAGGTGGACCTGCAGACCCGGGCCCACTACGAGCAAACCATGGCCGAGTGGCTGGGCTGCGAGGCCATCGTCCGGCAGCGGGAGAAAGAGTCGCACGCAGCGGCCTTGGCCAAGTGCTCCTCGGGGGCCAGCCTGGACTCCCATGTGGGGCCCCTGAGGCACCGGGACTCCACCATCAGCAGCGGTGTGAGCATCTCCTCCGGGGTGTCACAGAGGTTGCCAGCAAAAGCGTCTCCTTTAAGCCACTGGATGCAACGAGCGGGTTTGGCCTGGCCGTGGCCCGCTTCTTTACTCTGGCCCCCCCTTTGGAAATGGGCCAGGCCAGAAAGTGTGGGGGGCTCCTGTTTGAGTCTTCCCTCTGTCCACGTGGAAGAGCCCAGCCGACTAATGCTTCCTCCCCTCCCCCCCCCCCTTGCAGTCTTCCCAGAGTAGCAGTTTTGGCCCTCAGAACCTCAGCCGGCTGCAGAGCGACTCCAGCGGCAGCACCCAGGTGCGGGGGGGGGCACTCCTGGGGGGGGGGGGACTTAG
>AZIM01001671.1:13645-25033 GCA_000516915.1 Ophiophagus hannah
CAGAACCGGTCAGAACCTGCTGAATACCAACTCTGGTCAGCATACTTTCAAACATCACTTGCTGTGAGAGACTGATGGGAAAGGCCTTATATCTCTGTCTCACCAGAGGTGTCTGTTTGGCCACTGTAAGAAACAAAATGCAGAACTAAGAGGCAAAAAGGCTATTCCCAAAGTCTTATATTCTTACTGTAATCTTGGGATAGAAAATAAACTGGTTTTACTGAATGGGGATGTATATCTTGTTGAAAGAGACTGGAGCATTTCTTAGGTATATTCTTCTTCATCATGTTCCAATGACATTTTCCTTTCGTGGCTCCCCAGTGCTAATAATTATTTGAGGGGACTTTTGGGGGGGCGGACAGGGCAAAGCAGAGGAGAATTCCCTTTCCATCAGCACCATCATCCTGATCGGTGATCACAACCTCCTTCCATGTGCTGCTATTTATAGTAACACAGCAGGAACAGCCTAAGTCCAAGTGACAGGTTTAACATCATGTGCAACTCCTTCCTTTAATACAGATTTACCACCTCAGTGACAAGCCTTTGTGGTAACAAATTATATCCTTTCACCTCACTTTCAGCAACTTAAGTATTGAAACATGTCATATCCAAGTCCCAAATTGCAACTTACAAAAGCGCATGAGTCGCCTGCTGCTTCTGACTCTTCCTGGTAACATGGAAATGAAAAGAAACTACCAATGTGGTATTGTTGCATCATCACCTAGAATAGCCTTCCCTCTACTTGATACTCTCCAGATGTGGCTAGGAATTCTGGAACTGCATTGTGGCATATCTGAAGGGCACCAGGTTGGAAAAGGCTATTTCTGGAGTATCGATCAATTGAATAGGTCAGACAGCACAGCAATGCTGGTGCATTGTGGTGGCATCCTTTTTCTGCAATACATTAATGGAAAGTTGCAGGAGCTGTGTAAATTGGCAATAGTTGTTGTATTTTTATAGCTTGGTTGCAATTGTCTTTTTCATGTGTGAATCAGTCATAAATCTGTCACAGAAGCATTCTGGCTTCTGATATTTTGCAGACTTGAAGCATTTACCACAGCTAAACTGGAACAGTTTTAATCATAGCTAAACTTGAACTGAAATGAAGGATATTAAATGGTTTGATTCTCCCTAGTCAAGTTTAAAAAGGTTAAAAATTAAAGGAAAGTAAAGAAGGGTGTTTTAGTGGACCAGCTGCCAAGGAGAATTTGAAAAGACTGTTACAGCTTATTGTAGAACCAAGATCCTTGGAAAGTCATGATGAACAAGAAAAAAAAGATTGTCTCTATTGAACATCTATACTCTTAATTATCGGATTTACAGGAGTTTTACTATCCCATGCAGCTGGATATCCTCAGTGTTTGACATTCTCTCTGAGTTAATGGGTTCAGGACGAAGACCCTGCTGAAGCAATGCATATAAAGAATACTGAATGATCACACAATGTACAATGATCACACAATTAAACACTTCAAGCTTTAGAGGCATACTTTCCAGGAACTGCTGAAATCTGGCATGCATTTCTTAAAGTAACTATCTGTCACTGGCTGCAATTAAAGCCTAATGTGATGTTTTGAACATTTGAACATTCATAGATATGCATAAAACAAATAAAGGGGAGAAAAATGCTACTGCAGAAGACAGAAGGAATTTAACAGTACAGCAGAAAGTAGCTTAGAAACAGCCGTTTGCTCAATATTTCCGTCCTTCTCAGGGTTGCACTTTCTGTCCATATATATTTGGTTGATGGTATAGTACTGTAGTTATTTCTCACCATTCAATACTTATTCCATCCTCTAGAAAAACCGGCTTTCTCCATCTACATATCCAGAATATTGGATTTCAGTCAACCTTAACCTGCCGTCACTCCTTTGTCTAACACCAAATTAGGGTTTGTGTATGGGAGGGGGGAGTTTAAGAATTAAAGGTAATGCTTACCTACTGCATTCCTCTGAAATGCTCCTGTTTTCCTCCAAGGAGGACTTGATCTTCACACAGAGCATTTCTAAGCATGATACGGGATACATCAAAGCAGTTGCTGGTTTATTTATTATTGCTCAAAACATTGCAGGGATGTGGGTGGGTGGCATTCTAAGGACAGCTTCTTTTGTTCCTGTCCAGCCTTTCCCATCCATCTTTTTTTTTTTCACCAGAGAATTTTTCATCTCCACTGTATTATCAGCCTTTCTTGAATGGTTGCAGAGATAAGGGTGTTTTTATGCAGATGATATTTTTAGGGTTTCCTCAAATGGTATGCAATTTATTCAGCTTCTTTTAGACCGTGGAAGAGTCTGGGAGATGGAGATGGGGGAATTGGGGTGAAGGGAATCTAATTCAGCCATGCAGTTTGTGTGACTTCATTATATCTTTACTTCATACCCTCAATGATTTATTGACACACAGAGTATTCCTAAATTTTTCTTCATTTATTCTCAGCATTAGCCAATATTACCCGCTGCCCTCATAATGCTGCTTACTTGCATCTCAGTCCTAGTTATCTTGCCTTATTCCACATGCTGCCTTAAACACATGGGAGGTGAAGACAGTCAGATCAATGATCAGTGGGGATTTTTTTTGCAGCAGTTCTTTCTCTCATTACTGTGAGCTCTGCTACAACTATTGAGAAAATGTTCAAAGGACTACTTTTAAGTGAGGTGTTTGTTGGGCAATTTCTTTGCTGAGTGATCAGATATTTAAAGGAGGTGCCAAGATGGTTATTTGGACTCTGTTGCATTGTAAAAGCTTGTGCTGAGACTGAGGGGGGAAAAAAGAGGAGTAAGCCAAAAATAATTTTAAAAAAATGAGGGAACCTCCAATTTACTGACCTATCTAATAAACAAACTTTTTGTCTTGCAAATATTTTTGAGAAAAGAGGCTCAGAGGTTTAAGAGAGATCCTGCCTTAATGAATGCACCTACAATGTGTGGCTGGAAAGTTCCCTCCTCAGCACCTCATAATTCTGTATAAAGGTAAAAGTTCTCCCTGTCCAGTTGTATCCAACTCTAGGAGGCAGTGCTCATCTCTGTTTCCTAACCAAGGGAGCCTGCGTTGTCTGAAGACCCTTTCCATGGTCATGTGGCCAGCATGACTATATACGCTGAGGTGCATGGAGCTCTGTTTCCTCCCCAACAAAGTGGTACCTATTTATCTACTTGCAGTTGCATGCTCTCAGACTGCTAGGTTGGTAGGATCTGGGGCACGAATGGGAGCTTACTTCGCCCCCGTGGTGCTTGGGTCTTAAATTACCAACCTTCTGACAAGCCCAGTATCTTAACCACTAGGTCACTGCACCCCCCAATCCCCAATTCTTTATTCTGACCACTAATTCTTGCCATTACAATTCAAAAGGAAAGCCTGTGTGACTCTTGGCTTCTGTGATTGTACTGTTAGCTTAAGGGGCTTGGAATATGTTTCTCCAAGCATTCCCCGTTTTTCTTCTTTGGTCAGAGGAAAAGAAAGGGGGAACCATTTTTTACTTGTAGCACCAATAGCAGGGCGGGTCCCATCTTTAGATGGAGCAAAGCATCTACTATCTCTAATAAATGATTTGCTCTACTATCCAGAGCAACCGATTCATTCTGCTTAACGAAAAGAAAGCTGCCAGCACAGCCTTGAGCTTTGATGCTTCTATCTGGGGCTTCTCAAAATGAAGCTTCAGTAGCTCTTTGGATTGACTTGTCCCCTCATAGTCTTGCTCTGAGAAGTTACCTAAGCAAGTATAAAGCCAACAGGCTTGGGAGCCATTGCAAACAATGAGAAATGCTGCATGTGGATGGATGGAGAGTGGGATTGTTTTGGATGAATGGTGGATGCAGTGGCAATTCAGGAAGGGTAAAAGTGGGAAATCAGCAGCAGCCAATCCAACTCAAGCGAGTCTTGATTGAAAACATAACCATTTTGGTTTCAGATTTCATCCATGTCCCTAAAAAGAACATTTGAACCACCCATAAAATTGCCTCAGGTCAGAAGTATCTGTTGCTAGCCATGATAACATCAAAGTAAAAAGTAATGCATTAAGATGCCACAATGCAAACCTTACCCTTTACATAAGAAGAAATTGCACTATGAAGTTGTGACATATGTTTTGTCACTTCCTACCTCCCCCCGCCCCCGCATCTATACTTCAAGTTTAGCATTTACCTGAGTTTTACTTAGGGTTCTTTTATTTATCTCTTTCTTTGTCCTCGTTTGGCCTACACTACACTAGAATTCCCCATCTTATCCTCTCTAGGTCCACCCACATAGATGAAAGCTCTTGAAACCAAAGATTCCTACTTTATCCTTCCCCATGTTTGGTTTCTTCTAGAAGCATTGGGCATTCACTCCCATAATGACCAACCGATATGTTCAGCTTCAGGCTGGAGAGAGCTGCCCTGCTTGCCTGGTGAAAGGGCCCTGGCCTGAACACACTCGAACCATAACCTGACATCTGCTCTCAAGAGCCCCACTTCCTTACAGACAAAAGAGAGGCGTGGACCTCTACAAGAAAGGGAGACAATGATCTCAACTCTCCAGGCATTGCCTCTGGGAAGTCATGTCTCACTGTAGCTTTCCACATCTAAAGACCTGGGCACAAGCAGGGAGTGGGGAGTGGAGAAAGAGAAAAGGCCAGTGTGGATTATTTTGCCTGTCTTTCCTGCCCATGGCTTGCTTTTCAGTCCAAAGTAGCCCCCAAGGCAGCTCTGGGGAGCAAGGGATCTGTCTGTTTCTGAACACCACAGGCCTACAGGCAGGCTAAAATAACGGCCAAATTACAGCCTTTCCTTTATGCAATTACAGGACATCTGCTTACTGCAAAAACCCAGGGAAAGCTACCATATTTTCCCCCAAGTATTTATAAACAGTTATAAACATGCTGATTTGCTTGCAATCGGAAATAGTAGCATAGATAAATCTGGGGGAGGGGGGGACTGGCCTCTCATTTAGTTGACTGTGAGTGCATTTTCGATCCGAGATTCACCCACATCTCAACCTTTGCACAGTCTGCTATAGCAAACAAATAAGGTCATAAGTATTAAGAAATGTGAAGGTATGGGATATTTTGATTCTATTCGGGGAATGAGCAGTGGAGGGATTGGTCCCTCTTCACTGCCTTAACTAGGGATTGTATGCAAGAACTGATTGCACTGCCAATCCTCTTCCCTCTGGGTCAGAAGAGGAGTTGGCAGTTAATGAAATGGACTGTTAAGCGAAACGTACACTTTTTAAAATAAAAATAGCTTCTAGTTCTCATGACTGTGGAATGTAGGGCTCTCAGATCTCAAAGGTGAAAACGTGGATGACCAACGGTGGGCAGCAAAACATTTGAGTTTTCTCACCTAGTATATTGTGATGGTGCAACATATTCTAGTATGATAGAAAACCTGTCATCAACACCTTAACTCATTTTAAAATTAATTTCTTAGCACTATTTTTGGAAGTGATTGGCTTCTGCCTTTATCCCAGAACTGAGAGAGAATGACTAGCTCAGAGACACCCAGATGACTTCATGCCTAAAAATCTCCATCTTCCACCAGTTTCTAGCCCTGAACCTCGAACTATGGCATCAAACCCAGTTGTTTTCTTTCTTTGTTTGTTTGGAGGGTTGTTGTTGATGTTTTAACAGTAGTAGTTTGGAGCTGAATGTTGCACTTACGCAATTTAGGTACTTTTTGTGATGTCATTATTATAACTAAAAATTTACATTTACATTTTATTTTGCTTTGGTTCACTAACATCCTTTACCTGAATCTGACTGCAAAATTTCCAGCAAGCTTTGTCTGGAAAAACTGGAGGATTTATTGAATGTAAATACAGGAATGAAAATGCAGATTTGTACATTCCTAACTAAAGCTAAAGCTTTGTAGGTTAAGAGCCCTGTGTGGTTGGTAAAAATGGCATATCTGTGGTGCAAAGGGCAAATTGGGGTTAAAAAAAAAACCATTTATTTTAAATTCCATCTGCTTTTCTGTAGCCATCTCCCTTTCCCTGTTTATTCAGTCTTAAAATCATAAACTTTGGGAGAGGGGTTTACGTATTTCTTCAAACTGGCAGCAGCTGATAGAAGGGCACGGGCTGCATAAAAAGCTGGGGTGTCAGGCAGGGAGCTGCAGTTTGTGTACCCATGCTGTACACTCTTTCCCTCACCCTAACAATGCAAAAATGACATACGGTCAGTGTAAGCATTTGCAGCTGGCAGCTCAGTCTCCTGACACGTCAGAAATAAAAAAATACGAAAAAAAGATGGGAAATGCTATGCTAAAAATAAGCAGGAAATATGTTCCTTTGACCCTCTTTTCTTTCATATTGCTCTTTGATCACTCACTTTTTGTGAAATATCCAAGGAACTTTATGTCATTGCATCCTATTTTGTTTTTGTGCCAAATTCCCTTTTTTGTGGAAATTTAGGAAAGGGGGATGGCTGGTAATACAATGCAATGGCAAGAGCAGTTCTTTTAGTGAAATGGACATACTATACCAGTTGTCATGTCTTTAATTAAAGAGTACTTGTTTCAGGATTCAGAGTTTTATTGCCATACACAAAAAGCAACCTTTAAAAAAAAAAATACCACGAGACTTTTATTCTGAATAGCGCTTGTCTGAAAGTAAATTTTCTTAAGAGAATCATTTTAGAAGAATTGACATTTGCTTTCAGCTAAATGCAGAACATCCAGCCCATAGTAATGCTGAAGGACTCTGATATGAAAATAACTGCAATCAGGATAACGTGGAGGAGAATTTGAATTTAAAATTATAATTGCAATTACAACTCTTAGACTTTGTAGAATCAGAGAACTGTGGACTGGGAAGGGAACATAAGAATCTCACCCAGTCCTCTGCAAGAAAAAACAGTTAAACCATCCACAAGAAGTGGCTGATATCCTATCTCCCCTCAATTTTCTTTTTTTTTTCCAGGCTGAACAATCCAAGGTCTTGCCACCTATCTTTGTAGTCCTTATATTAATTTGGTTGGTGTCTTCCAAATTCTTTCTAACCCCTCAATACCATATCTTTTTGGAAATTTGAGTGGGTAAACAAGTAATCCAGATGTGCTTTCACCAGTGCAAAGCAGAGGGGAATAAAGACTTCACATGTCATTCAGGCAGCTCTTGTACGATGCAGCCCAGAATTGATTTAACTATTACAGCAATTGTGTCACAATACTCGCCCATGTTTAGCTTGTTGTCAATGACCACACCTTAATCCCTTTCCAATCTAGTGCTTTCAAGCCATCAATCCTATATCTTCTATATGTTCCCTATATATATTTCTCTCTCTCTCAGGTGTAGTGCTCCATGTTTCTTCCTGTTGAAGGTTATCTTAGTCCAGTTTTCCAATCAATTCAGATTAGATTACAATCCCATTCTGTTATCATGGGCATTGTTCAGGCCTCCCTGCACATTTGATTACCTTTTACTTGACCAAGTTATTAATAAAAAGGTTGAATGATATTGACCCTAAGAGAGCTTCCTGTGAGTTCATTGATTACTGTTTTCCAGTTTGGTATACTTGTTAGGGCATGAGGCTAGAAAGCAAGAGGCCATGAAGCCAGCTGGGTGATTTTTGGACCGGTCCTCCCGCCCACCCCACTTTTTTTTAGTCCTGGGAAGCAAGCAAGGGCAAACCACTTCTTAATATCTTGCCAAGAAAACTGAAAGGCAGCGACCAGAAGGGAAAACTGGCTTAAAGGCACACACACATGCACAAAATTTTGATGGTGATGTTCTGAGGAGATGGTCCTTCACCTACTACTATATGCTCATTCCATTCTGAAATGTTTTTTTTCAAAGACACATTTAAAGGTTGATCTTTAAATTTTTATTTATGCATTTTACTTTTGTTCCATTTGTACACCACCTGACTCCCAAAGAATCTGCACTGTAAATGCAGCTTCTTCTTCACTCTTGCTAGATGTTATAATGAAGATGCCTAATCTATGCATAGGCTGTATATAATACTTTCCTCAGTGATGCCCCCCAAATGTTTGGCACCACAATTCCCACAATTTCCAGGAAGCACAGCTGCAGTTGCTGCAGTTGATGAGAATTTGTTTGCTTGATCATATTTCTAGAGTTGCCTAACCTCTCAGGTCCTGGGAGGTGGGGAATTCTATTTTCAAGGCTCACTTAGAAAATGACAATGCAAACTTAGGCAATGCAAACTTCAGGAGGCAAGGGGAGTAGTATTCCAGAAGATAGGTGCCATGGTAAAGAAAGCATGCTTAGGTGCATTGCTTCAAAGATGGGACCTGCAGCATGCCCACTGTGCTGAATCTTATCAGGGAGGTGGGCAAAAAACATATGAGAAAGTCCATTTTTGGCAACTAGACCATATGCCATGGATAGGCCATCACCAATACTTCAAATTGAACCTGAAGATCATTGGATGCAATACAGATTTTACCATGGCAGGCACCAAACAGGGGCAGCTGCCTCTGCAGTTATAGACATGTTCTAAAGGCAAGGCAGGAAAGATATGATAGAAAAAAGCAGATTTCATCATGAAGATTAGAAGAGTTAGAAGGATGAATGGCAGTTATTCTAAGGAGGATTAAAAGGAGGAATGACTGGCTGCACTGAAAATCTGTGGGCTATTCTTTTTGAATTCTGTACTGACTAGAGATGGAGAGTCCCAGCAGGATAGCTGAGAGGACCACCAAGGCAGATAATAGAGATGTTGCAGGCCAGATGTGAGGTTAACTCAGATCTGAAGGATGAAGCAGCCACTGTGGAGAGGATAAAACTGCTTAACGGTTGCTTCGGCATGAGAAGAGAAATGAGGCAGAGGTTGACTGCTGTCTAGATGGTAAGTTACCTCATGTAACAGAAAGAGGGGAACAAATTTAACCCAGTTGACTGCCCTGCCAGAAACTGCTTTGGTTCAGTTACATAAAATAAAGTAAAGCAGCCTTTCATTAAAAGACAGTGCCTACAACTGCAAAGCAGAAGTCGAAAACCAGAGCATGAAGCAATGAGAGGCTCCAAATGTAAGGAGGATCAACTAGCAATGTGGAGGAATTGTGGTCCAAGAACTAAGAGGCACTCTTTGTTCCCAATTTTGTCTCCCAAAAATGAGGATAAGCAAATACCCCAAATTAATTAGAAAAAGTTGAGTTTGAAAGATGGAGGATCTGGGTGATGGCCAGAGAACATATTGCCTTTGGTTGAAGTATGGTGTGGTTAATAATTGAAATAAGCAAGCCCAGAGGGCTTTAGTAACAAAGAGGTTTCCCCAGCTCAGCCTGGTTTCCTTTTCACCCATTTCCTTTGCAAACAAGAAAAAGCAAGATCTTCCACCAGTGCTTGCAAATGAATCTTTCTTGGCAGACCGAGTTGGCACCCTCAGAGATGCAGTGTTACAGCTGTTTGCAGGCCCTGGACTGAATGAAGCTAAGCTATATGTTGCCAAGTCAACCCAGCTTTGGGGGATAGGATCCAAGTCATCACTCCAGCAATTCTGGGCTGAGTTTTGAAAGATATTTATTGCACAATCAACACTGGAGTGAATTATACTCACTCTCCCCCACATTTTCTGATGTTCCCGACTCATCACCTGTCCCTCCTGATTCGTAAGGGCTTGGGTTTTGTCTCTTCTCCTTCATTTAATGAAATAATTAACTGTACAAAGTCTCAACTAGGAAGTGCTTGATTCAAATCTGGATTCCATTATGGAGTCACTAGGTTGCCACATCCATGTCAGTGTTGCATTAATTAAAGTTCCCTATTTAAACTAAACTAAATTAAATTAATAGAGTGTTACTGTAAATAACATAAATAAATAAAAAATAAAGTTACAGTAATTTGCAACCTCCCTTACCCTGGGGCTGCCCAGAAGTGTTGGATGTCAGGACTCTGTCATCCTACTAGATTGGCTTGATGACACTCAGTTCAAATTTGTTTCTTGGCACCTAGCACCAGTGGGTAAGAATTGAAAATTATATCCTCTTAAAACTTCCTGTAGAAAAAGTGGATCCATTGAGTTTCCTTCCTTCCTTCCTTCCTTCCTTCCTTCCTTCCTTCCTTCCCCTTTTCCCTCCCTTTCCCTTTGCTATATCCATAGCAGCAAGATCTTTGTTGCACCACAGTTTCATGCAAAAGGATAAAAAGGGACATTTCCATTTGCCACATGATCACCTGGGGATGAGAAGAATGGGTGGGCAGGCAGCAAGTCCAGATATCACAGAGAGGGGGAAACGAGGGGAAAGTGGATAGCTGTGGCAGAGCAATCAGTGAAACAGGTAATATGGGGAGTTGTAGAATGGGCTTAAGCAAGGTTTGTCCCACCTTTATAATGCCACTGAAGAGGAACAAGAAAAATCCAAAGATTAGCTATGGTCCTCTTACCAGAGCATTGGGCTGTGGTAGGTGCTCAACGATACCATGCTTAGAGTTATTGTCAGTAACAAAGAAACTCTGATTCGGAGGACTTCGAGAATCTCAGCTCCAAGCACACTCTGATCTCTGCCCATCTTTTCCATATCTTAGCCTGGGACCTCCCACTATGGAATACTTCCTTCTTCTGATACCCCTCCTGGGTCTGGTGAGCAGCGAACTGCCATTTGTACAAAGAGGATTCTGGGACTTCTCCATGGACGATCCCTCGGTCCAAGAAGAGGAAGAGGCTTCTGGGATCTTCCCTACTTCAAGTGGAGCTGAGGCAGAAGACATTCCGTTCTACCCAGGCCTCTGTCCCTTTGGCTGTCATTGTCACCTAAGGGTGGTCCAATGCTCTGATCTGGGTGAGTCTCTTTCCTGGGGGGTGGGGGGTGGGGGGTGGGTTAGGAGTTTACAGCAATTGGGCAAGACTGTGAGCTAGCATTCATTCTGGAGGTCCCAGTGCTATGAACAAAGGCAAACGTCTATTGTTGGAAAATTTAAACATAGGGAACAAAAGAGTTTAAAATATAAAACAATTGTTCCAAAAAATATTAGAACATTGAATAATAGAGTTGGAAGGGACCTTGGGGGGGGGTCTTCTAGTCCACCCCCCTGCACAAGCAGGAGATTTACACCATTCCAGCCAAATGGCTGTCAAGTGTGAGAAATCAGGAAATCCAGGCAGTTCAAATGAATATAATGGTTTATTGCAAGCTTAAACTCTCTACAAAAATCTGAGCTACTAAAAGTCAAAGCAATTTGGCTGTAGATAAGGGTCAATGGAATTCAAGGTGGGCTGGACTTAGATTTCTTATTGCTATGAAGAGACTCAAGAATGTTGATACATTTGATCTTTCCCTTGGGCTCAGCCTGGTTATCTCCTACACCAATCTTTTCTTACAAACCTTCAGTGATGGAGCACTGACAACTTCCAGAGGTAAGCCATTCCACTGGTTAATTGTTCAAACAGTCAGGAAATTTCTCCTTAGTTCTAGATATGTTATTAGTAGATGGATGGATGGATGGATGGATG
>AZIM01001671.1:55181-65240 GCA_000516915.1 Ophiophagus hannah
CTAGAACTAAGGAGAAATTTCCTAACGGTAAGCACAATCAACCAGTGGAATGGATTGCCTTCAGAAGTTGGGGGTGTTCCATCACCGGAGGCTTTCAAGAAGAAACTGGGCAATCATTTGTCTGAAATGGTACAAGGCCTCCTGCAGGAGCAACTCTATTATTCTATGTTTTTCTTGCCCTAGCTCCTGACCACCTAGAGAGAATATAAATAGGTACCACTTCGGTGGGAAGGTAACAGCATTCCAAGCACCTCGGCGTATAGCCATGTTGGCCAAGGGTTCATGGAAACATCTTCAGACAATGCTGGCTCCCTTGGCTAAGAAACATTGATGAGCATCGCCCCCTAGAGTCGGACATGATTGGATAGGGGAAATCTTTACCTTTATGCACAGCTATCTAAGAAAGTTCACTGCTCTCTTTGCTTCTGGATCCTCATCCTAAGATTGTATTAGAACCAGAGGTGGTATTCAGCAGGTTCTGACCAGTTCTGGAGTACCTGTAGCGGAAATTTTGAGTAGTTCAGAGAACCAGCAAATACCGTCTCTGACTGGAGATTTTACAGTATCCTTCCCCTGCCATGCCCACCAAGCCACAGAGCCAGTAATAAAAAAAAATTGAATCCCACCACTGATTAGAAACACCCCCTTTTATTCTATCTGGTCCACCTCCGCACATAAGTAGATCACAGTAGTTTTTCTAGCCTGCTGTGAATGATAAACAAAAAGCCAATCCAGATAGTTAGTCAATTTTAACTCTAGGTTACCTTGACACCTTAGGTTTTTTTTTTCCTACACAACCCACCTCTGGTAGCCTAATCAGACATATTGGGAATAACGATCAAGTTGTCTTTGAAATGGTGAGCTAAAGTCACCTCCTCGTTCCTCTGGTGAGCTTATGAGGGAGGCACAATTGAAGCACAAACTTTTTAAAATGCAAAGTTTATTTATTTACATGTTTTTCATTGGTTGAATTACCACTGGACTGATTCTTCTAGTCAGTCCCATATTTACAGTTAGGGTTTGTGTATTGCTGCTGAGCTGGCTGTAACATCAACAGGAAATTTATATTTTCTTCAGATGCTATCATGTGTAAAAAATATATAATGCATTTCTCTCTCTCTCTCCCTCCCCCCTCCCCCCTCTCTCTAAGATAATAAAGTCTATTAGTTGGTACTTATTTTTCTACTATATATGTTCGTTTCTGAAGCCTAAATATTCTCAACTGGTGCTCATTTCTTATCTAGTTCACACAGGTAATCTAAATAGCAAAAATAAATACTCCTCTTTCCCCTTCTTTTTCTTCTTTCACATTATCCCAAATTTTGAAATGCTAGTTAGAAATAAGCTCTTGTGTTTCCATTAGCCATTTTAAATGTAAATGATCATGTCTCATTTGCTCATCTGCTTAAATATGTTCACAAAATGCGAAATAGGTTTCAAGCTCAGTGTTGACACATTCCAATTCCTTGTCTTGAGTGAACCAGCCCATTGAGGCATTCTGTTGCAAAGTTCCCTGCTGGCTCTGTCCCAACAGAAGAAACCGTAAAACAAATATTTTAGCCACCTGAAACAATAGGAACTCAGAACAAGCCCTTTGCTCCTTTGTTTTTCAGCCCAAGGGAATAGGTGAGGATCAGTGCCTATACTGATTGCTAACTATGGTACCACCTAACTGGAAGAAAAATGAGCCAGAATGATGAATTAAAAACAACAACAATATGATTTACTTTTTTAAAAAGTGGGTTTTTTTTAAAAAAAATGTAAATTAAAACTATGTCCTTGGTTATTTTTTCTCCAGGTTAGGTAGCAGATAGCATTCAACATGCTTCAAGTATCAGTTTTGACTCTTTTAAAATCTTACTGCATTCTTGACATGTACAAGCCCAGTAAAGTATGGTTTTTCTTCAAAAGATTTGCATGAATGAAATGATAGTGGCTGCTTAATAATTCCATGAATAACTAATTGCATAGTTAATTAATTGTATAAATATAGTAAATGTTCCTTCAATGCAACTTAAGAACAATAAATATTCCTCTGCAAGTATTTAATTTTCTCTCAATTTTATAATAGGCTTCCACATTTTAACCTGGTCATAAATTGTGCAAATTTATTTATTCATCTGTCAAATTTATAAAGCGCACAAAATAAATGACTCTGTTGTGGAATTTCATGAAAAGAACAACCTGAAAGATTCATGAGAAAAAATAGGAGGATTACAAATATAGAAATATATAGTGTAGTACAGATATTAATGCCAATTTTTTAAAATAATGCAGGGTGGTTGAACGATATCAATGGTATTACTACTTAATGAATAATAATTAACAACTGTACATTTCCCATATTAAATGACAATGTAAATGAGGTTATCCTTATACACGGACCAGCAGTTTTGGGTAAATCAATAAAGCTTTCATTCAAAAATAGGAACACTATGATACATTGGCCTGGCTTTTGCTTGTAGTAGAAAGGGTTGAGAAAATATACCATTCTATGGGAGAACAGATACTGTGGGGTCCTTGGTGCTCTCTGAGCTTGTTTTTTTTCTCTTGCAGATGTTTCATTACCCAACTACCTAGGTAACATCCTAGTACTGATGTTGTTATCTAGTTGAGTAATGAAACATCTGCAAGAAAACAACCAAGCTCAGAGAAAGCCAAGGACGCCACAGTTCAGTCCTGAGCTACAAATATTTTCTTGTTTTGGTAGAACAGTACTGACACAAAGCTTTTTTGGTAGACAAGAATTTTCACAAATATTGTATTGAGAAAGTTTGCATCCCTGTCTGACTACTATGACAGTCATCTAGCTTTTGTAGGCTCATAAGACTTCTGGTGGCCTCCTGTTTTCTATTGTTGCAAGTATAATTCTTCAAACTCCAGCCTGTAGTTAATGAAGGTGCTTGAGAGAGAGGGAAGAGCCTTAAGGAAAAAAAGACTTATGGTGCCAGAAAAAGTTCAGGAGCATCTGCATGCAATCTGGTCCTTGACTTGGCTGAGTTGCCAACTCAAACTCAAGATGTCTAGGCATATTGATTACGGTGCAGGCATTGTTGGCAAAGCCATTGTCATCTAATCTGGTAGTTCTCACAATGAAAATCCAATGAAGTATTGTTGTTTTTCAGCTCCTCATGTTCAAGTGACATCACAACTAGTATTGGCTATCTATACAACTTTCTACTCCAGTAGAAAGCCACACACAGGCCTTTGTCTTATGGGTTTGAAGTGTTTCAAGCTGGCAATGATCTTTTGCCTACTCAGTCTTCTATAATATCTTTCATCTGGAAAGCCATTCTCAGTATTTGTCTCTTTTTCCTTGATTTTCAATATCTTAAACCTAGTGGTACCATTCGGTTCCAAGCATCCAAGCTGCAAGGCCACACTTGGTCATTACTGAATCCAGAATTTCTGATGCAGACATTAAATCTTGTAATTAAGTCTTTTATGCACTGAACCAGTGTCATCCCATGAGCGCCCGTGAAGCCAGCACAGAACATCATAGCACAACATCCATTTCATTGGTTACTTTAGGCAAGGAATGGTTGTAATTTTACCACGTGGCCTAGGGGCCCTGCCATGTGCTATGCTAGTTATGGTTCATAACTCCTTTGCTGGAAGTACTTTTGACCTGCACTGAACTGTTTTGATGTGAATCGGACATTTGCAGGGGATTCTATTTATTTAATTAATCGATTTTATATAGCTGCTCATCTCATCAAAGGCAACTCTGGGGGTGAACAATTAGCTATCGACCCACTACCAGAAAAAGGAGACAAGACAAGAAGAACAGCTCCATCTCATTGGGTCAATGTGAATGCTGAATGCTGGAGCACTGGAATGCTTTGTTTCTTCCTCCTCTTGCACCCTCCCTTCTTCTTTTGCAATGATTGTATGGTAATAAATAATCTCCCATTCCGGCTGGGACCTGCCTATTTTGCATTCTCTGAATAACACTTAGCGGCATTTCAAGCACTTACTAATCATCTTTTATTTATCAGTTT
This sequence comes from Ophiophagus hannah, assembly GCA_000516915.1. Classification (NCBI taxonomy): domain Eukaryota; kingdom Metazoa; phylum Chordata; class Lepidosauria; order Squamata; family Elapidae; genus Ophiophagus; species Ophiophagus hannah. Next base: position 59,183 of record AZIM01001671.1, read on the forward strand.
TTTTATCTTGACCTTCCCCTTGGAGAGCTCAATATGGTTTATCCCATGCTGTCCTTACAACAACCTGGGGAGACAGGTCAGTCTAGAGATTATGGCTCATTTAAGAGGCGATCTGATAGCAGAGCTCCCCAGCCAATAATCCAATAATCTCATCTGCTCTACTGTGTGAAAAGAAGGTGGCCGAAGGGGCACAGAAAGTGCCATTTTAGAGATCAATATTTTCGTATGCATTTTTTCATTTCATTTTCATACCTTTTCCTCCAAGTAGATATGATAATTTGCAGCTAGGTTGATCTCTCCTCGTATCTGTTCTTACTGGATTCTTGGTTGAATACAGTTAAGCTGCACAACTTCACTAATGTTATTTTTCCCCCTTAAAAATGGGGAAAACAAGAGCAGAATCTGACATGACTTTGTAGGATTCCACTAAAACAAGAAAAACTTACACACCCCGACACCTTCTGAGTGTTATTCCATCTGGAATGAAACCAGACAAGAAGGCAGCAACTTCCCTATTCCCTCTCTAGACAGAGGAAGGCCTTGGCCTATCCTGAAGCAAATCCAGATTTCTCCCAGGGGGCAGCCTCCAGAGAAACCCATATGGACTGTTGTGAGTCACCACTGTTATTTTTAAAGTCTACTGTAGCCCACAGTTATAATATGGAGGCTGGCATTTTGTTTTGAAACATGCCAGTGGGTGCGCTTCCTGCCTTGTGCTGTCAGGTGGGAAGGAGCTTGGTGGGCAAGCACCTTGTTGGACCCCTGCTGCTGGCTGAGGCCAATATGGGGCTTCCTTTCTCTACTTAGGCCACTCACCTGTATGTCTGCTGCTGAAAGCTCTGGTTTGATCAATGGGGTTCCTTCCAAAGATCTCTCTTATTGATGGCATGAGTGCTGCTGACTGATGGACTCGAGGCATGGGGGGGATTGGGTTCACCCTGCCAACTGGCCAACAATGCCCATTAGCTGATCGCTCTGCTTAGAAGCACCTTCCTGGCAGGGCAAAAAATTAATAAATCATTACTCTTGGGGAACTTGGGGAAGCATTCTTGGCTGAGCTTTTGCCAACTTGTTTGGACAGAGAGCCTGCAGGAAGAGCTCACCGGCTCCTTTTCTATCATAAGTTGTGTGCAAGGGTAGCCATTTAAATCCAGTGAGATGGAGGTAAAAATCAGTGCACGTTTTCTTCTTTATGAGACAGCTATCATGCCTGGATAATCCACCACAACTTTCTCTTATTTCCCTCTATTTCTAGAAGCCTATGTAATGGCTATTTATCTAAAGTTGGACTTGTCAGTCATAGCCACCATTTGGATCCCAGCTATAAGACATCTCTGTCCCAATCTGCACATTTTTATTGAACAGCTTTGAGGAACGGAAATAAATTTCCCAAGGAAGGGTGTTCCTGCCTATTCATTTCTGTTGCTTATTCAGTTTTATGGGAATCCTTGGCAGAGCAATACTATGCGTGCCATCTCTGAGTCCTTCCAATTCCCCTTGATCCCAACAGAGCATGCTCATTTGGCAATAAGAATCTTCCGGTACTTGAAGCAAAGACTATGTCTTTGTCCATGTCTGAGGAGCTGCTCATGGTCCCATTATAAGCAGATGCAGAATTCACATAGACCAGGAGTACTCCTGAATTTATGGGACTAATACAGAGAAACATATCTGTGTATTTCCTAACAAAACTCTTAAAACATTTTACTGCAATGTATGTTTCTTATTATTATGCCTTCGATGTTTAATGAGATCATGTTATCATGGTGTATCTTAAAATTACATATCACTCTCTCAGGATTATTATATCCTGAATCTCCTTTTGAAATATGATTTTATGAATATAATACATACGTGCATTCATATATGTGTGTGTGTTTGTCTGTGTGTGTGTGTATGTATACACATACATACATACATGCATATACCTCTATGTGTACATACACATACAATAAACGGTTTTAAATAATATCTGCCAGGTTACCTCTTCCCTGAGGGCAGGGCCATTCTGTCTTACATATGTTCAACTAATGAAGCTGTCATCTTAACCATGATGATTATAATGATAATAAACATATTTAATTTAATTACCTGTTGCCTAACATGTTCAAGGCAGGTGCTTTATTACATTTCTATCCCTCAAGGAAGCAATGGAGCATAATGGACTTTCTGCCTTGAAGCACTGCCACTTGTGAAGTATTTCTCCTTGCCTTTCCTATGTAGAACATTAATAAAAGATCTATCAGCAGACCATAGACCACATAAAGGAACCCATGGAAGGAAGCTGTCCTTAATATTTTGAGACACAGGAGTTTTTATTCTAAACCCAGTGATGGAAAAGTAATGACACCTGTGTATCACATCTGCCTCTTGTGATCTTTTGTTCTTGACTGGACAACCTTTGGTCATCTTTCATGTATGGTTCTCCCTCCATCTGTCAGACTTAAGGCAAGCAGGTCATTAAACCTTGATTGCTCTGAAAATCTGCCCAGCATTCACTGAGTAGCTAATATCAGAACTTTCACAAATTCAACACTGCAAGATAAGCTATTTCACTGCAAGTGAAATGTTCACAAAAGATCTGCCCACTACAGAATGGAGAATACTAACCCTGTCTATATCAACCCAAGATTAAAATCCTAAGCTTTCACTCTCAGACTTTAGAGTCAACAGACTTTGGGGCTACTCTGATATGTGATTGGTAGGCACAATGCTTATATAATATCACGTCTGGCCTGAGCAATACTTCTTCAGCTTGCAGTTCACAATCTCATCCAGCATGATCAGCGATGAGGGGAACTCGATAGCAAAGGGAAGGCCATATGGTGCATCCCTCACCATAGAAATGGCAGCCAATCTGTCTTCAGCTAGAGCCCTCCAAGTTAGTGTCATAGTTTTAAATCTGTGTGACTGCATAGGATCCATCAAATTACCTGCATGAGGCAATTAATAAAACTTCCAATTGTATTAAGAACATCTGGGTGACACAAATGGGTCTCTTCATTCTACTGAGTCAACAATGGATGCCACAATGATAACATAAATAAAAAATAAAAATAAAGGCAACATCAAGGAGCGTGGAAAACTAATTAACTTTTAGCAATAGGCTTTCTGTCCTGCTTTCAATAGGTTTGACACAATAACAGCTTTCCCCTTCACAAGATTGTTATAGGGAGGAAAAATAGGGAGAAGGGCCTAAGACCTTCTTAGAATGATATAATCCTATCCTACAGATAATGAAAATGTATGTATATGATACACACACACATAGATACACACACACATAGATACACACTCTGTGTGTGTGTGTGTGTGTGTGCATGCGCATGTATGTGATGTACTTGTGTGTATGCCTTAAATACTAGGATATTATAGATTTTTGATTACAGGTTTTGGTTAACTTTCAGAATGCAGCAAGAATCTGTTCTCCCAGTTCTAGTGGTCATCCATCTCTATACTGCATGTGACAGAGCTAAACAGTAGGACTCCATTTCTAGAGAAATATTGTTAAAAGCTCAGTTCATTCACAAGTTCCCCTCACAGCAGTTCTCCACCTGCTATTTTAGATACATTCGACCTGTCTTTACAAGTTGTTGTCAGATTTGTTAAGACAATGAATAATCTTCAAAAAAGAGTATATAGAAATGCAAGAATTTACTTTTAAAAAGGAGGGAGAAGAATATCCCAGATTATTTGTCCCCATGGTTTCTTTTATTGTGTCCACCTGAGAACGGAGAACTTCTTAATATATCTGATGCAGTGACCTTTAATCCTCAAGTGCTTAGGCCACGTAAATGTGTTGCGCTTTAAAGTAATACAAAGCACGCTCTCTTTTTTTTAAAGAGTGCAGCTTACAAATTTTTCTACCACAGGCAATGTGGGGATGGAAATAAAAAAAAGAAAGAAATGCATTTGACTTATCTGCTGTCTTCTCTATTCCCTACCCCTCCTTCTCGACTCCCACCTACTTCCGTAAAGGGTACTCTGCCCAGCCCACCCCTCCTGCACTCACACACTCCCCACACATACACACATCAGCACTGTCACAACCACCATCAGTTGGAAGCTTGCTGCCTGAGCAAAGGATTGGGACTTGCGCGCCTATGGCTGGACTGCTACAGAAACAGGTAGTGGAAATCCTTCCATCGCTCTTAGCCTCTCCATCAGTGATGGAGAGGCAGCTTGGAACGTACCATCTCATAGACCGGAGGGAGGGGAAAGCAACCACCGATGAAGTCCCAGCTCTAAATCCGTAGGTGTCTCTTGATTTCGAGAGGTGGGGAGGAATTGGAGGGATGGACCTGGTTGAGGTGGAGGGTGGGGCAGGAGGTTCAAATCCTTACCATTGGCTTTCGCCTTCTTTCACCATTCCCCCCACCGAGCCGTGGTTCCCCTCCTCTTTCTCCTGCCTCCCCCTCCCCCCTCTGCTGAGATTTGCAGCTGGACCAGTGCTCCGCGAGCCCTCTCCATCCTTGCAGAATGTAGGCGCTGCGATGTCAAGCCGCAGCATCCCCGGGGCTGTAGTCAACTAGCAGCCCCCACCCTCGCCCTCCCCCCCTACCCCTCTAATCCTCTCTTGAAAGGGGGCAAATTGAGCCGAGGAAGTTCCCCCCCCCCGCGTCTCCGATTCTCGACTGGATCCGGGCCAAGCTAGAGAGAGAAAGGGGGGACTCCTAGTTCCACCACCTCTCGGTGAGAGAGAGAGAGAGAGAGAGAAGTCGCCGGCTATCCCGAACAGCCTTCCTGCTCCCCACTTCAGTGTCTTCTGCTTCTGGCATGGCCCGGTGAGTACCATGCGGAGGACCTTTCTAGGAGTGAGGGGTGGGGAGTGGGTTGCGGGGGAAGGGGAGATCGGGATGGAAAAGTCTGTGTGGTTGATAGAGGCATGTATGTAATATATAATCCCATAGCGCCCAGTGGGGTTTGAGGAGACTTCCCCCTCCTCCTTCTGAGAAGGGAACCCGGGCAGTCTCCGTCATAGGTAATGCAGAAGGGGGTTGGGGGGGGAGGGGAGCGGAATGCGGTTGGGATGGCGTGGGGACAAGTCACTGCAGAAAGCAAAGCTTGGTGGCCGTCAAGTGGCGCCCCTCCCACCTTTTTTTTTTTAAAAAAAAGCTACTCTCCCAGATGCAGCCTAAAATTACCCCGGGGAGGTAGCAGGGGAGGTCGGTGCTTGGTACACCTGCAGGGGGCCGGCTTTCAAAAGCGGTTACTGGGATACTGCTGATCGGTTTGCCCAAAGGGGGCAAATGGCAAAATAGAATTGGGGGGGGGGGNNNNCAAATGGCAAAATAGNNTTTGGGGGGGGGGTTGTAGCAAGTCCTTTGGCCGCTTGACGTCCCCTCCCAGTCATCGCCACCTTTTTTTTTCCCCTTTCCCCCCGACCTCCTCAATGTCGACTTGGCTTGGCTTTCTCTCCTGCTGCACCTTGCGCGCTCGCCTACCGGCATCTCAAGGTGACAGCGACGTATTCTTGAGGTGTGTGTGTGAGAGAGAGAGTTGGGGGGGGGAGAGTGAAAGAGAGAGAGAGACTTTGCGTGCGCGCACACATGCTCAAGGAGAGAGGAGGGAGCGCCGGTGACGTCCCTGGCCAGATCAGTAAAGGGGTGTGGGTGGGTGGGGGCATATTTCAAAACCAATAGGGATCTCCCGCCCACCTACCCACTGCAGAGAGGTACCTGCATTAAGTGGGGGCAGGAATTGGGCTGGGGCTGGGGAGGGGGGGGGGGTGTTAAATAGGCAATTTTGGCAGCAGCGAGCCTTCTCCATCCGCCATGCCGTTCCCACCTTCTGCACCCTTGGTAACTAGAAAAAGAGGTGGAGAGTCAGTCAGACCATAGAGCATGTGGTGTGTGAACATGAGAGCGAGCGAGCGAGCGAAAGTGCGAATCTCCCAAGCCATCCTCTGGAGTCCGGCCGGACCTTTCAATAGCTTGTTCTTCGGGGCAAACGGATCCCGGTGTGGATTGAGCGAGACGGAATAAATAAGACTTCAGGGACCGGGTGGAAGGGGGGGGGGCTTGGCGGGGAAAAAAGAAGAAGAAAGGAACCGCTAGGT
>AZIM01001671.1:67571-81456 GCA_000516915.1 Ophiophagus hannah
CCCCCCCCCCGATGCAGGAGAACAGTAGACCAGCGCCTAACTAGGGCACAGGGATTGCACCAGCACTGCCGCAATCATTTTGGGGAGGTGGGAGAGACAAGCAGAGGACGAGGAGGCGAGGCGGAGGTGGGGGGGGGGAACCCAAGAGGAAGAAAAATGTAGGCAGAGAGAAGAGGGAGGGGCCAAGAGATATTGGCAGTGGCCTCCCCCTCCCCAGCAGTACAAATTCACTGGGTAATTCGGCGCCAGCCCATCCCCCCATCCCCCCTCTACCTCTCTGCCAACCTACCTCCCGAGGTTGTTGTGACAAAAAAAAGAAAGAAAGAAAACGGAGGAAGGAGTCATGTATACACCACCCCAAGCTCCGGAATAAAAGGGCAGGGTATTAATTTAATAAACCAATGCACCAGAAAGCTTTATTAGAGCATAAGCGCCGGTGGACCAGAGACTCAATTAGTTCATCAGCCTAGTAAATGCGTAAACTATGCCTTGTTCCCTCTCCTTCTCCTACCTCCCCCTTTTTTCTTCTCCTGTGAACCCCGTATGCCGATTGTATTTTTATACGTTCTGCCCCCCCCCAGCAATCTTTGCCTAATGTTCCCTTGATCCATCTCCGCATGCTGCAGAGCTCTGTTAGACCATTCATCCTTTTCTCCCCCACTGATCTGGGGTGGGTGGGGAGAGGAGGGGATGGAAAACTCCTGTTGAACAAGCAGAAACTCAGCACCCACCTACATCTTCTCCCTCCCTTCCTCCTTCTCTCTCTCTCTTCTCTCTCTCTTCTCTCTCTCTCTCCTTATATAACCCTGCATTAAATAACCTACTCATGATTTCCCACTCATTTTCATTCTTGTGTCACTCTTCCTATCCCCCTCCACCCCTCAGGATCTCTAGGTCCCGGAGCTAACCAGGACAGAGCCTCCCTCCCTTCTTCCTAAGAGGAGGCCACAGCTGGTTATTCTCTTGTCAATATTTCGGAGGCGTGTTCAGCCTTGGGGATGAGGGAAGGCAATATGATTTGCACCAGGCTGTCTCTATTTGCTGTGAGTTTGCAAAGCGCTGGCCGAGAGATATTGGGCTTTTTATTTAATCATATGAAGAATCTTACCCTTGAAAGCCAAACAAACAAACCCACAAACAAAATAAGAGGATTTGTGCAGCTGGCATAAGTGGTCAGTCTGCTGGGCTTTAAATGTTTTGACTGGAGTTGTTCGCTGTCTAGAACCCCAGTGCTGGCAACCAGCACCAATTCTTCTCTGCAATAAGGACACGCTGCCTGAAACAGGGGAAAAGGGAGTTAATATCTCTGTCCAAAAATGGCTCCATGATGCTGTCTCTGCTGGTTTCTCAGACTCTTTTGATCTTCTCTTCTTTCCCTTTTGTGGGCTTTCCCCCAAGTGTATCTGACCACAGCATGAATATACTTCTTTTTATTGCCATGACCTCATCCCTTAACATCCCAAGCCCATGAGTGAGACAGGCCTAATCCATCCCTAGTTGTACCACTGTCATAGTGGTATTTTCTCCCTTGTTCCAACCCTGTCCAACAAGTGTATACCAATTGGTTTGGTTTGTCCCCTGTTAGATGACTCCCAGTGACCGGGAATGGGAAGCTGAGGTGGGGATGAGATTCAATTCATCAATAGGAACAGCAGATTTCATGCTGCTCCCTGCAGTTTTTCTACTGATTCAGAGATGGTAGACAGGCTTTAAATTTTCACAGTCCTTTGGGATTTCTGTGAACTGTAAGCTGCACAACTTACAAACCCCATCCCCGTCCCCAATTCTTGGAGGCATCATCCAGATGCTTTCCATGAGCTTCTTGCTACATGTTAACTTCTAAAAGTAGAGAGAGATATTAAGTACTCAGAAAATGTCAAAGACATGTGCATAGAAATACCAGGACATGTTAATTGCATTTGTTCATCTTAAATCACATTTACAGCTGAAGTGAATTCAAGGAAATGTTAGGATTTTTTTCTGTCCTGGCTTTGTCCACTTCTTGCTATGCTGTTCCTAGCATCGCATTTAAGAGCTAAGCACCAAGCCAGACTTACGCAGCTTGTCAAGATGAACCAATCTGGAAGAGTCAGATTGCCCTCAGAGCACATCCAATTTTGTACACTTCTATGCCCCCCCCAACACAAATATCTGCAGATCCAAGTGGATCACATTCAGCCCCCAAACTCTCACACTGCCTGCCTGTTCCTTATTAGTACAGGGATCTTTTTCTTGAGAATTCTCTTCACCCACCTGGGTTCAGAGCATTGTTTCTCACCTACACTCACAAATATCCCGTACCAGAAATGGGCTACCATTTGGCACCTGGGAGCTTTATTTCATGGTTTCTTGGGAAGGTGAGATGGTGGTGATCTGAGTTTCAGTGAGCACGAAGAAGGAAGCTGCCTTTTTTAGACTGGGGTCTTTGCTTTCTAGGCAAACTTTAAGCAGATAATTTTCATGGACCTCCTACCTCAAAATGATGGGAGACGCAATTCAGTGGTGCAACCCTATGGAACTTCAGAGCGATGTGCAACTTGCAAGTTGCCCATTCTGATCCTACATATTGTTTGCAAAATACTTTTCACAAACCAGAAGACTTCAACATAATTGCTATAGTGATGCATAACTGAATTGCAAAACTAATTTCATTCTTGTTTGCTACTCAACTACCTAAGAACCTAGCCTAGTCATATTTTGCTATGTCAAAAGGAAGACCTTTGTTTTTATTTAAGTATTTATCATTCTGAATTCTACCCTTGGCCTGGTTGTCACTAGCCCCATTTAGGGGGCATCGTAATCTTCTACTGCTGCCATACAAATAGTCAGACTTAGCCAATTCTGCTAGAAATCTGCTAGCTATTCGCTGTTGGTCCACCAGTTGCTCTAATAATTCAATACGCACTATTTTTTTTTTACGCAAATGCTTCTTTCTGAAATGCATCTCTTTCCTTGGCCATGCCATGTATATCTGTATGGGCAATTGCCACTGGGCACAACTGGCCCTCAAAGATGATCATTGCTGACCTTATAGATTTCATGTCAGTCTTGGGTCCTCTAGATGTATTTGATCACAGTTCCCAACATCCTAGCTAAAACTGATGCCCTTGTGACCTCTGGTCCCATTTCTGCAATGTGGTGCATATGGAGCTGCCCTGGAAAAGCATTCAGAAGTTTCAGCTGGTGCAGAATGCAGCTAGACAGGTAGTCACTGGTGTCAGATATTCAACACATGTAACACCACTGCTGTGTGAGCTGCATTGGCTGCCAATGTGCTTCCAGGTGCAATTCAGGGTGCTGATTGTCACTTTTAAAGCACTTCATGGCTTGGGCCCAAACTACCTAAGGGATTGTCTTCTCCCATTCATTTTTACCTGTAGAATTTGGTGCAGCAAGTTGGACAAATTACAGATCCTGTCTGCCAAAGAATGTTGGCTTGGTGGGGACTAGGAGATTTTCTCTGCCATAGTTCTCACCTTCTGGGACATTCTCCCTTCAGAGATGATGATGTCAACCCTGTTGGCCTTTCAGAAGGCTGTGAAGACCAGGCTGTATATATACCCAGGCCTGGGTCCCCAAGTGTGTTAAGGATCTTATTTCTTGGCTATATTAACACCTGCGGCCATAGTTTTACTTGGCAACCATAGATATTTAATTTGTTTTCCTTTAATTTTAAAAATTGTTCTATGTTTTTATGAGATATACTGCCCAGAGTCATTTGTTCAGATGGGCAGCTATAGAAATCAAATCGGTCAAATGTTTTTTTGTTTAAAGAATAAAATGCAAAGGATCTTGCAGTGAGAAGCATCAAGTCCAAATGATTCCCAGCATGCTCAGTTCACTCCAGAAACTGATGCTGGGCCTTCTTCTTGGGCAATGCTGTTGCTCCATCATGCAGCTCACACTCTCCTCCTTATCATTGTTGATGGGCTTGTAGGCAGGTTAGGTGATTCTGGATTTCGACGCCAGGTTCATGCCTTGGCTGAGGACTTGATCCTTCCAGAAAGTGTCTTCAAACATTCACATTTGTCTTGTAAAGAAAACATTGAACTAGGAGTCCCATGTTGCCCTCACGTTGCGTGTAAGTCTGTAAATACGACCACTCTAAAATGACCTCTAGTCTCTCAGCTACAAATGGGAGCTCATTCTACTTCTGTCTCCTCTGCCCTTTTCCCAAATGTTCAAGTTTCATCCAACCAGAGCCACGATAATATAAGTGAAAGACCTGGCTTCAGATGTTATCTCAAAACACACACACATACATACACACACACACACACCACATACTGTCCTATTTATGCACTGATGTAGTCATCAAAGTGGAAGATAATGAGGAAGATGATGGTTTATTCCCCACTTTTTATTAAGGAGCTGAAAGAGGCATACACAACACCCCTTCCTATTTTTCTATCTCTACCTTATGGTGTTGAGAACGACTGATCTAAAACTACTCAGTTTGTTTCAGTAATCGTGGGGAGACTAGAAGCTCAGTCTTCCCATTCCTAATTCAATACTTTCATCACTATTATCACCACCGTGGTTTTCATTAGGTTGAGACATGTTTTAAGACACTGCACGAGGAGTCAGTATTCAGCCTGGCTGAATGTATAGGAAGAGACCATTCACCTCGATCAGAAAGCAAGACAGGGTACGTCACTTCTGCAATAACCGTATGCGTTTTTTGTCCTGTAATCTTGGAGAATTCTGCTCCTAGAAGCAGAATTTTCTGACCTATATAGCTTATGCAGATTCATTGTCATTACTTTGCATAATTCATTCTGTTTTTCTTTAGCTAAGGAGAGAAGGAAAAAAAGAGGTAGTTCATTTTGGGACCACCTGATACCCTCCTCAACAATTTATCTGGCTTCTGAGAATTCATCAGACACTGGTCTCATGTTCAATATAACCTATAGCTCCCCGTAGGCTAGAAAATCCTTTTCAGACTAAAAAAGTGAAACCCTGAAGACGTCAAATGTTATGTTCAATTTATTTCCTCATGTCCATGAAATGATCAGATATTTTGAGTCCTCATTATATCATACAGCTGGGCTTCCTTGTTCACATCAATACTGTTGCATAGTAGTTCTCTGTTCTCTCCAGTGCAAGCTATGGAGGTTGATCTACAAAGAGCAGGTTGCTCAACTTGGTAGTGGCTTGCTTTAATTCATCTTGTCTGACATAAAATCCACATTGGACTATTGTAAAAGGTAAAGGTTTCCCTATCAGTCATGTTGACTCTGGGGCGTAGTGCTCATCTCCATTACTTGACTGAGGGAGTCAGTGTTGTCAAAAGACACTTCTGGAGTCATGTATCCAGCATGGCTATATGTCAAAGGTCCATGAAATGCTGTTACCTTCCCATCAAAGTGGTACCTATTAATCTACTTGCATTTGCATGCTTTTGAACTGCTAGGTAGGCAGGAGCTGGAAGCAAATTGACTGGGAAACTCCATATGCTATTGAATAAGAGCTTCTAACTGGCATTACCATTCTGGTTAATGATCAAGGATGATGGAAGTTATAACTGAATAATATCTGATAGGTTACAAGTCTGTTACTTACTTACTTACTTATTTTACTTACTAAATTTATATGCTGCCCAATTTGCTATCAAGAGACTCTATCATGGATACAAGAAGCTGAAATGTGAATCTTGGCAGAAGTGGAACCAGAGAGCCAGCTTCAGAGCAGAGTGCTCTGTGGGCCAGAATTCAAGCTCAGAAATGCACATCTGGGAAGGGTGAGAAATAAGGTTTAGGAGAGAGAAGTTGGCAGCAGCAAAAAGGCAATGGAGCACAGATAAAATAGAAGCATTGGTTGTTAGCAAGACTGATGGCAACACTAATAGGGCCAGATATGGTGGTGGTTGTTGCCTAGGAAATGATCCAGATGGATCAACAGGTGCACCATATCAGCAGAAGACAAAAGATAGCTTGGAATTATTGGGGGCAGAACCATACTGGAACTCAGTGCTGCCAATGGCTTCCTCTCCGTTGTGATCTCAAGCAACCCAGCATGCAGAGAATAAAGAACTCCTACTTTTAAGTCTCAGTACCTCCTAGTAGCAAGATGTTCATCCTACTGAAAGCCTCTTTTTTTTTCCTTCTTTCATCTGCTGTTTGCAACCATTTATCATTTGACATACTTTCTGGAAGCTGAGGGAACAATCTATTTCCAATGACTCTTCTTCCCTCTTTATGGTTGTCTTGTTTAGGGCTTGCCTAAGCAATTTGCTGGCATTACTGGTCTTTTCTCTCTCTTCCTTTTGGCTTAATGCAACCAACCTTCTCAGGCTTTCTTGACCAGCAATAGCTCATGCGTGATCTAGGCAGGCAGTGCCAATTTGCATCAAAGGATTTGATGTTGTCCAGGGAGAGTAGTTGCTGTCCAGCAGCACTGAGGACCGTTCTTAAGGGTAAGTCTACCATGGAATTGCTGGACGTGGAGGGGGAAGCTCTGTCTGCTGCAAGAGGGAGGCTGAAGCAACATGCGTAGCTTCTCATTAGTTGGCCATCAAGCCTAAAAACACTCTTCCAAACACAAGTCTTAAAAATTCTTTTATTTTATTCATGAGAAAACAGATGAATAAATGAAGGCCCATTTGGTGACTTTGAAAACACACATTTTTAAAAGACAACAAATGCATGAGCTTCTACACACCAGAAAGAAAGGAAGCCAGCGAACTACAAACTGAGCTGGAAACCTTTTTGTTGAAAGAACCCAAATGCACGAGATGGGATGAGTGGCAACTGCCTCCTTTGAAGAGGATTCCTGTGCCCAGTGCAGGCTTTGGGGGAAAGAATAGGACTCCTCTCTTACTATCGATAGCTGTAAAGGAGGGCTAAGGCTGCTCAGGGCAAATCGTGCTTCTATATATAGGTTATTTTAAAAGGACGGGCTGGGGAAAATTCCTACACAGAAGCTGCTGTGTTATGGACAATGTGGCAAGATTCTGCTACGCAGCAAGTAAAGGCAGAGCGTAGATATTAGTAGAAAGCAGTGGATGTTTATTTGCGATACTGTTTTTAATATGATAGCAGTGTTTTCTTCCTTGTGAAAGATGGTCTTTGACTACAATTAATAACATTTAAAGCTGCATGTGAATTATGAGAGAAGGTGTCATCGAGAGGAGGGGGGGTCAAGCTATTTTTCAAAGCACCTGAAGGCCAGGCAAGGAATAATGGATGGAAACTGAATAAGGAGAGATTCAACCTGGAAATAAGGAGAAATTTTCTGACAGTGAAAGCAATCAACCAATGGAACTGCTTGCCTTCAGATGGATGTTGTGACATATTGTTGTAAGTATCTGTGCAGATCCAAGTACTGGAGTCTTCTGTAACCAGCAGGTAGAAATACACAGATTTTTCTAAATGACATCCATGATTTTTTGGGATGGTACCCACTGTGCCAGTAACCACTAGAACCACCATGACTGGTTTATGCCATAATCTTCCAACTTCAGTTTTCAGATCTTGATACTTTTTGATCTTCTCCAATTCTTTATCTCCTATTCTACTATCCCCTGGCATTGCCACATCAAATTATCCATACTTTCTTCTCAACCGCAGTTAAATCTGGTCTGCTTATGAGCAATGACTTTAGCAGTTATTCAGAAATCCCACAATATTTAATCTGCTCATTTTCAACTACTTTTTCAACTATATGTCCCCACTGATTTTTTTTCATTGCCAAACATGACAATGTTTACAAGATGTTCCAGTGAGTCATTTTCATGACTGCATTAATGTAATTATTTATAATCACTTTGTGATTATTATTATTATAATTTGTATACTACTCAACTCCCAAAAGTTCTGCTTGGGATTTGTGTGTGAACTATTTCAGTCTGGATGTGTTAATGCCATTAGACATTATTTCACTCAAAATGTGATTTACCACCCCATAGGCATTGGTAGAAGCCCCAGTGACATGCATCATGACATCATCACACAAATGAATCAGGTGATGCAATTTTTCAGTCAGATTACGACATCATGCTTCAAGTAACAAGAGTAATTAATCCATTGTTATTTGTACCGGCTGTCACTTGTTTCTTCTTAGTACTATTACAGACACCCATGTGCCTCTAAATGCTGTTCTCATGGCACCGGGTGAGGATGGCAAATAATGTTTGGCAGTAGTTTAACCCTGATCCCTGCTTTTCAGCTTATGCAAATGAAACAACTTTCTGAAATATCTATTCCTTGTGATGCATCATGCTTTTCCTCCTTCATCCGTGGTTGTTTCAGTACTGCCTTTTGATAATGATGTTTCTTCATGAAAGTCATAGGCAAAAAAAAAAAGCCAGCGAATTGAAATGGACACTGGGGGGCAATTAAGAAAAATTATTCAAAGGAGAATAGGTAATCCATTATTAATCCCCTGCTTGTGTTCATTAGGAAGCAAACACCAAACAGGAAGCTTTTCATTAACATGTCAAATCCCCGCTGTTTAATCGAATTGTGCCTGGATAGCACTGTATAGCATTGGATAAAGTATTTGTGTAGCCTTTACTTTTCTTCTAGCTATCTAGAGAGTACTATAAAAGACGTTTTTGGTGACCACCACTCTCCTCTGAGCATTCATTAGTTTCCTTCTCCTCCCCCCTCAAATACAGAACCCACAAGCTCCATACAGAAGTGGCCAGTTGACCCTGGTTCTTGTCTTGTCCTAGAACTTACATGTTATCCAGCTCTGATTGAAAAATCTCTTCCAATCAGAGTCTTAATATTTTATAAACTTTTGACTAGCATGCAGAAAATCTCAAGGTCTATTCATATCTTCTCCAGTTTAAAAAAAAAACAAAGAACAGGATTAATTAGTGAGAAAAGTCAGGGAAAGACTTTTCCTTTAAATTCTGGAGACTAAGTTCTCAAGCAAAGATAAAACTAATCCAAACACAAGGCAAATTCCTATGTTCCTCTGAAGAACTTTCAAGCACATATTTTCTAGTTTCATAACTGAATACATCTGGGTGAAATCAGATGGAAGAAAACAGTTTTAGGGCCTTTCTTTACTTTTCTGTGCAGATTATGAAGCTCTCATTTGCTGACCTTCATCATGCTTTAGTGGAGACCATTTCCTGTGCCAAACTCCCATCAAAACCTTGGCACTGACTGCAGCCTGTGGCCAGCCGTCATGGCCATCAGAAGGCATTTTCTAAGGCATTCCACCACAATTATGATATGTTCGTTCCTTGACACATACAAAATCAAAGCATTTTTCAATAGTGTAACATCATTTCATGTTAAATATGGTAGAACTAGGAACATTAGCTCCATCTCTTTACATTTTCACATGGTTTTAATGAGAATGAACTATTTCTCTAACATCTTTGGAGTGGAATAACACAACAGCAAGATATTGGCACGTTTTTTCTAAAAAATAATCTTAGCTAACTTTGCACACTTTGCACACTTTGCACAAGTGCAGGGTTTTTTTAAGGCTTACATTATTGATGCATTCCAGGAAGAAGGAATAACTGACATTGTATATCTATATATATCTATATATATAAAAGCGAAATACCACTCATGCATCATCACAAAATCTCCACAGCCGTAAAACCTACAAACTTGAAATTTGGCATGTATGTTCCTCTTGACTTCTAGGTGCTCACTAAGAAAGGATTTTTTGAAATGACCATCGGAGCATTAGTATTTCGTATATTATTAATATCCTCTGATGCTAAAGAGTTCTACTCCCCCTCTCCACCTGAAAAGAAATCTGCTTCAAATACAAAACACAAGCAGAGGAGAGGAACTTTTTTACTGTCAAGCACCAAACAGCTTTAGTTCAGAACAGTTGAGTTAGCCACACCCAGGCTCCTTGCTGTCTCTTTCTTGCTCATACAGCAAATACTGTTTCAGTTTCCATGTTTCAGTTTCCAAACAGCCCACAACTCTCTCACACACTGACAGAACACTAGTCAGATGAATACTGATGGATGCTGGTAGGCAGAGGCACAATTTCCCCCCCTTATTTTCCTCCCCAAAAACCTAAGCCCGATCACATAGTATAGATGGGTATAGAGCTAGTAGTATATGAAAGCATCTTTCATAATAAAATAGATGGTTTCAGAATGAGTACAGAATTGTCATTGCAAGATGGGCAGCTATATAAACCTATATAATAAAATAAATATAATGATGATGAAAAGGAACAAGACAACATTTTAAAATAAATCCATAACAGTATTTATTTTCCTCCTTAATGTAAAAAAAAAGCCATTATGAAATTTGAAAATGATACTAATAGAAATCCTTTACAGTTAAATTTATGAAAATCAGTGGAATTTGCTTTGAAGTAAGTACCACTTAGTTCAAGTTTTTACCCGCCCCATGGATTAGAAAGTAACCCTAAATATTTATTTGGAAGCATGCATACATTGGGTCAATTTACTAAATAATGTGGGTATTGACAGTTCCTTTTTTATTTCTTTTAAAGAAAAAGAGAAGGGCAGGTTTTTCTTGGGATTGACTTTGGGATACAAACATGATTTTGATAATATCTTCATCTTCTAATGTTGCATATTGATTCTAATGGTAAAATCCAAATCCTAACCCAGCTAGAAAGTGTAGCTTTTCTCCCTCCCTTCCATTTCAAGTTATTTTGCTTTGCTTCATGCCATTAAAGTTAAATTAGGGACTAAACTGAAAACTCTTTGAGATTTTTAGCTCCTTGAATGCCATGAAGGAAAAGCAAGGTCTTCATTTATGTAGTTAGTTTACCCATTTCTTCAAGAATCAGCCACCCAGGGATGCAGCGAGTCCTCCTTGAAAGCATTTTGGAGGTCTGTAATGAGCCTCTCATGATGCTATTGCTGAATTTATTCCCACTCCTTTTTGAGGCAGAAATCCAAGGAAACAATAATGTAAACCAAAAATAGACTTCAACGCAGCTCACAAAAACAAAGACACCCCCTATCACCATCACAAACTAAGAAAAAGCCAGAAATTCCCACATGCCTAATACATTGCAACACTCTGATATTTGCTCACCCTCCAGAACTACTCATTAGTAGTCTATCACAAGTATGTTGATTACTAAATTAATTACTTAAAATTAATTCAGGAACAACCTCTCCAAGTGGCAAGTGGAAAAAAGACCTATAGCCATGCTTTCAATTTGCTAGATGGGATCGTTTTCTCTGCTTTTGCAAAGAATCAGCATGTTTGAATTATGTTGATCTTTCTGTGGATTATGTCCAACTTGTACATCAAAAAGAAAAAGAAAAAAGACTTGTATGCCATCTTCACTTCAAGCATCCATTTAATGTTTCTCACACTGGTTGGGAGGAGAGATGGGACTGGAAGGAGCATCCTCTTTCATCCAAAGACAGAGACGGGTCCATTTCTAAAGAAAGGCTGTTCAATGAAGAAACATCACCAGCACTCAATATTTAAACTAGTGATTCCCGAAGTGGATGAAGGTGCCTCATCAACTGCGCCACCTCAAAAGAGCAATCTGTCAGGCTTAATATGGGATCTGTCCTCCTGGGGCAAGGAGTCCTTTTGCCCCTCCCGCTCCGTCAAAAAACAGTGACATCATTCAGAGGGAGGGAAGGAGGGAGGGAGGACACCCTGGGATTTCCAGAGGCAGCTGACAGCTGCAAGGAATTCCTGCAGCATCACCATTATTAACTGGGCTTCTATCCTTCAGCTGCAGGAGAATATCTGCCCGTTGTACCAGAAATTGGTCAGGCAGATGCACAAATCGGGGCGGGGGGGGGTTGTTTTATTTTTTAAGCACAGAATAAAAGTGCATCACCAGTTTTTTTTTTATCGAGGAAAAACAACTCACTTGGGCTTCAGCTCCCAGAAATAATCTTGACTTCCTTTCTGGCCAGCATCAGCAGAGGAAATGGCCGGTGCTGTGAGAAGGCAAGAGCAAGAGCCAGGGCTGCTGCTGCTGCTGCTGCTTCTACTATCTGAGCCACATCCTGGGGTCAGCAAGCCAAGGGGTTGGGAGGAATGGCATGTTGCTCTGCTTCCCCTTTCAAGCTGTGTAGGCAGAGGAGGATCAGGGTGAGCAACTGAAGGGCTGCCAATGAAGGAGATGAATGCTATTGGTTTTTTTCCCCCTTCTGTTCCTATTAGAGTGTAAATCGGTGCCAAAATTGGAAGAGCTCAGGTGGAGCCAAGCCTTCTGGGTGTCGCATGCACCTCTGGCAGAGGAGACAAGACAACCCACCTCTTGGACATGAGCCTGATTGGGTTGTAAACCCATAGTCAGCTCCTATCCTCCCTGTGGCAATCTTGATAAAGCTCTCTCGGAGCTTATTCCTGCTCCTGCACACAATCTAAAGGACCTATTTGCAGAAACTGACGTCACGCATGCAATTATGGCAAGGGCCTCAGGTTGTACGCCAGTTCGGTGCTGCTCCTAAAATGCAGCCCTTCTAACTATCGGTAAGCATCCGCGTGCATGGAGACCCCAGTAAGTCCACTTACGCTCTTCAGTCGCACCGCAACTGATAGAAAACAAAAACAGAATGCAGTCTGATAAAAAAATTCCCTTTAACAGTTCAGCCATGATCAAATGGTTAATAGTAACAACCCCACTGAAGCTGTTAATGTGTGTTAGGGGTGGATCCCAGCATATTATGTCTCCCCCTCCATTTCCAGCATGTAGTAGGTTGCCATTCCTATTTTATTAAGGATGACTGGACATTCTGACTCTCTCACAATCTTTATGTTTCTGGATCAGCATCTTGCAATCTTGATCTTGAAGGCTTAATCATCTCAAGTGTTTCTCAACCTTGGCAAGATATCTTCAGTTGCCAAGGCTGAGAAACATCGATCTATGCTATTTGATCTATTCATTTACTTACTCTGTAAAAGCGATGTAAAAGTTCTGTCTGCAGTGGTAGAATTATAAAGTTCTATTCACATATACAGGTTGCCAGTCCAGTAATTGCTAATAAATAAGTAGTTCTACAACAGAGTGAGGATCATGAAACTGACTGAGTCAAGCTTTTAACACAGATTGCTTTCTGACACCCTTAAGTTGCAAACCGTCATCACCCTTTCAGCAAGTGTGTAAGGCTTCTTATAAAAATAGTGGAACTGAAGCAGAGAGTTCTGAGAATCTGCATTTTGCTGGTGCTGGTGGGAATGTAGTTCATTTCACCCATGGTTGCTTCTATATCATTGAAATCGCACAACACTTGTTGTCTCAATTTCCAGTGTATACACTGAGGTGTGCTGAGCTTTCAAGAGGATGTAAAAATGTTTATCTAGCGCTTAATCCATAGATCTGTTTCATAATGTAGTTGGAATGAGTTTTAGGAAACAAGGCTACTTACTAAAATGCATTATTAAATGGGAGGTGGGTTTTGTTGATAATTTTCATAAGGTTCAAGAAAGCAATCTGCTATTTTGTGGGTTTTTTTTGCTTTTGGCAAAATGTATGTAAGGGCTGGAAATATTCTTTCACAAATAAAGAATGTGAGGTAAATCGGAATGAGACCTTGTAGTTATTTCATATATGTTAGCTATTCCAAAAGAGAATATTTCAGACATATGACAATGCCCACCCACTCACTGAAATACAAATGTAGTCTGGTCCATGTTGGCAGGTAACCATATTTCTTAGTGGAACTTTTTTAGGCTGAGGAGGGAGAAAAACCTTGTACATGGGTGAGAGACAGAGGTAATAATCTAGAATGGAAAAGGATGCACAGCCATCACTTCTGGGTTCTGTGTGAACTAGTGCTGGAGCTGGCTTCTCTTAGGATCTTTGCAGTGTTTTTCCCTGAGCCACAGTGGCGCAATGGTTAGAGTGCAGTACTGCAGGCTATTTCTGCTGTCTGCCAGCTGCCTGCAATTTGGCAGTTCGAATCTCACCAGGCTCAAGACTGACTCAGTCTTCCATCCTTCCGAGG
>AZIM01001671.1:93088-103447 GCA_000516915.1 Ophiophagus hannah
TCTAGGTTGCTTCTCTCCTTGATTAGATTCCATCGTTTCTTCTTTTGCCCTCTGGTGCTTTGGAAAATAAGTTGACCCCTCCCCCCTCTTCTTTGTGGCAGCCACTCAAATACTAGAATACTGCTATCATGTCACCCTTAGTCCTTTCCTCTAGACCAGGGGTGTCAAACTCGATTTNNTTGAGGGCCGCATCAGGGTTGTGTTTGATCACAGGGGTGAGTGGGCGGGGCATCGCTAGGGTGGGCATGGCCAGCTCGGTGTCACTCGTGTCTGTGCCTGTGGTAACCCGAGCACTCTGCCAGTGAAAACAGGCCCCCAAGCTCTGTTTTCGGCTGTGACGGGCTCCTGCAACCCTCTGCCAGCGAAAATGGAGCTCAGGAGGGCCACCCACGGGCCTCACAAGCTCCGTTTTCACTGGCAGAGGCAACGTGGGCCAGTCCTACACTGTTTCCAGGGCAGCCCTGCAGGCCAGATCTAAGGATCCAGCCCCCGGGCCTTGAGTTTGACACCCCTGCTCTAGACTGACCCTACCCAATTCCTGCAACTGTTCTTCATATGCTTTAATCTCCAGGCCTATCAGCAGGAGTCTGCACCTGGCCAGGCCCTCTGGGGCAGCTCTTTGGGGAGAAAGGCCCAGAAGGGAATCCAGACTTGCAAATAAAAACCTGCTTATCCACGCAGAAGGACAAAGGGGAGGTTGGTTCCCCCCCCCACCTTTTTCCTAGGCTAGAATGAGACCCAGGAAGGCCCCTGGCCTCTGGGTGGTTCCCCACTGCATCTCTGCTACTTTCCCAAATAGAAATTAGCCACCATGCTACCTTGGATAAAGGGAGCTCTGCATTCTTTTGGCATCGTTTTGTTTCCTAGTGGGTCGCTCCTGCATCATGATTGTTTTATAATTTTGATAATGACCATTTTTATATATTCGTTATTTTTCTTTTGATCGTTGTACACTGCCCAGAGTCAGTCCTGGTGAGATGGGCGAACGTATGGACTTGATTTAAAAAATAAAATAAAATATTGCAGTTGGTATATTCATTCTTTCTGTGCCTCGTGGCTTGTATGTTTCAATTTTTAATCATGAGCGTTTGATCTTTTTATGATTTTTACGTATCTGTTCTTGTTTTTTTTAAATCATTGTGTTCCACCCAGAATCATTTCTTGTCAGACGGGCAATTTATTTATAAATATATAAATAAATAAATACCTGCAGCCTGACTTTGCAGTGCTGCAGAAAGAGCTGGCAGCCTGATGCTTCCTTCCCTCCAGAGACTTCTGGTCCTACTGCCTGGGCTCCTGAAACTGCCAGCTGTCCCACTTTCAGAAACACCCAGCTGTTTATTGTTTCTGGGAGAACCCTTTTTTTTTTGCAGAAGCCTGGTCCTTAAAATGGATGGTGTTGGCAGGGAAATATATTTCAGCTGTTGTGAACGTTCTATTTATTGCATAAGGCTAGGCTAGACGTTATGCCTTTCCCGTGAACCTCTAGCACGCAAGAGTTCGGAGATATCAACCCAGTGTTTCCTAGTGTCGCATGCTCTGGATATCTTGGGCATTTGGCCACCACTGGCTAGTTTGAGGAGTTCAATCTTGTCATGTTTGGAGGGTGCCAAATATGTTGGTTACAGGGCTGGCTGTTCTGGATCTCTGCATACAATAAGAAGGCCAGCCATGACCTGGAGGTTATTACTGTATTAGAGAAGGCCCTTTCAAAAAAGGTCTTCAGAACATATTGGAATGCTTTGCTTTTCTATTTAGCTGACAATGAGCAATTTTGTAGGGAGGCCACCTATGCGGAAGAGGAAATGCCTCATCAAACAAAGAACTAAGGACAGCATGAAATTGCATGAAATATGCATAAAATATTCATCAGGATACGTGCACTTCTGGACATAATTGCTGCAATTTAAACAGGGATATACTAGATCTTTCCATATTGGAAAGAAAATAGCCATATGACCTCCATCTACTGTCTGTGTTGCAGCTGCTGATTGACCGGTGCTGTCCTATTGCATTGGTTTTAAAATCAGATTTGGACTAGGCTGCACTTCAAACAGCACTAGCAATAGCACTTAGACTTGTATACCACTCCACAGTGTTTTACAGCACTCTCTGAGTGGTTTACAATGTCAGCATATTGTGCCCAACAAACTGGGTCCTCATTTTACCAATCTTGGAGGGATGGAAGGCTGAGTCAACCTTGAGCCCCATCAGGATCGAACTCCTGGCGGTGGGCAGAGTTAGCCTGCAATACTGCATTCTGTCCACTGCGCCACCATGGTTCTTACTCTCAGTCAGCTTTCAAC
The DNA here is from genome assembly GCA_000516915.1 of Ophiophagus hannah. Classification (NCBI taxonomy): domain Eukaryota; kingdom Metazoa; phylum Chordata; class Lepidosauria; order Squamata; family Elapidae; genus Ophiophagus; species Ophiophagus hannah. Next base: position 95,395 of record AZIM01001671.1, read on the forward strand.
CCTCTTAAATAGAGGACTGCCTTAAAAGAAGAGGGCACATATTGATCCCAGACCAATGGTTTGGGTGACTGTAGATTTAACTCTTTCTGAATTAGTTGCTGAGAGATTTATCTTGAGTTTGAGACAACATAAGGATATTTAATGTACCCTTTCCCTGAAGATTAAAGGAGCTGGTAATGTTTTATTCTAACTTGATAGCTTCTTTGGAGAAGAGGCTTTTTGCATGAAAATGGGGTTGTGTTCCACAGAATCCTTCCTTCTCCTTTACCCCTGAATTCTTAAAAAAAAAAAAGACAAGACTTATAGGCAGGAAGTGGCTGATGGGCATATATGGAAATCCTTAGTGAAGGATGCTGCCTTTGGGGGATAAGGTCTTGCTACAGTAAATATTTATTGTTTTGAACCCATTTCCAGTGGCCAGGTTCAAGAGAGCTGCTGTGTTCATTTCATACAGAGATTTAATAAAGCTGAGTCAAAGGGGCAACTAATTAGGAAGCTCTTCTCTGCTTTGAATCCCCCAAGAGGATGCAATTAGTGGGCCATCACATGCTGCCAAAATACTGCTCCTACAATTGGTAAAAAGTGTTGCTAATGGTGAAGCCGCCTCAAGTTGTAACTCAGCAATTGTTAGAATGCCACAGATTGCCTGAACCCAAGAAAGTGTTGCTGTTATCACTTAGGCCCCAAATTCCAGTAGTCTGCTAGGTAGAGAGCTTTTAGTGGGCGGCATCCCTTCATTTTGTCACTGTCACTGCTGCCACTGCTTTGCCCTTTCTTTTCAGCCCAACCCACACAACTTCCAAAANAGAGGGGGAGGGAGGGAGGGAGGGAGGGGGAGAGAGAGTGGGGGAGGGAGATGATTGATGCTATTGCTCTGATTTGCCACCCTTGCCAGTGTGTTCTTGCTGAAACGTAGCAGGTAACAGACAGCTAAAGTCAGCAAGAGTGGCAGTACCAGAAAGTACCACTGGGGTCAGGGGTGGGTGTTCCTTGCAGACATATTGACCTTGGCAGGTGCCTAATTACTTATTGTACCACCCCACAAAAAACACGCATTTGAACTGCTATGGGAACTCATTTTGTACCAGACTGAATTATATCCCTTCTTGCTGAGCAGTATCATGAAAGAGGAGGCTGGATCAGCAGTGCACAGTGTGTCCCTAAAATCTCTAGGCAACAGAAGCCCTGGATTGGTTGAGATATTGCATGCTAGTCTCGGATGGAATCAGATCCTTATTCCGTTCGGAAGCTGTTGGCATGGCTCCTTCTACCCTAATCTGAGTCTTGGGGGTGTTGTGAAGTGGTTGAGAACCCTGCAGGTTCCATTAGAAGAAGGCTGGAAGATAAAAAAAATGGAGAGAGAGATGGAGAAAGAGAAAGATTGGTAGCTTGATCCTTCAACTAACCTTGCCTTATTTTAAGGCTCCCTCTCCTTCCCAGCTTCCTAGCACAATGTCGTGCTACCAGACTCTGATCAGAATGACCCTCTAGCCAGCCACACCAGTAGGAGCATTTTAATTCCAAAAGGCAATCCATCTTGAGAGCCCGCCTTGCCTCTGCTACACATGGAACATGCCCTTGGGGTGAATTTGGAGAGTCCTCTGGACTCAGCTTGAGCCCGAGGTTTTTCCTTCTTTGAATAATTCTTTTTACAAGCTTCTGAGAAGCAAAGTGCAAAGGAAATTGAGCTCAGCAATAAAACAGAAGAGCGGAATTTCCTGCTGACTGCTGCTAAATCTGGCCAGGACTCCCAGTGTCCACAGTGGGGTGGAACAGAAGGGCCAGCAGGTGAATGATGGGGGGGGGGCTTGCCAGACTATTTCTGGAGTCCATTTAGCCTAGCCGCATCTCATGCACGAGGAACTATGGCTCCCATTGTGCCTGGACAGCTTGCATAGCTCCTATCACCCACAGCTGACCAGGCGTGATTGGAGTTGTCAAAGACATCTGTGAAAATTCAGTGATGGCTGTTATGGACTTTTGTATAGCTTTTATATAGTTTTAGCACTTAAGTGATGAAGTGGTTGGTGATGGGTTTAGGTTTGTTTTCTTTAAAGTACCATTCCAGAGCCAAGCATCTATACCAGACAAAACCACAACAAAAGAATAGAACAATTAAATGTGAAGACAGAGAAGGGTGTAATTGTATGAATTGTACAAATCATCATTAGGGCAAATTAAAATAGTCAATGGTTTGAAAAATGAATCTTGAAAACTTGCAAAAAAAAAAAAAATAGAAAAGCACTAGAAAAACAGAAAAGAGGTAGGTTTTAGGTGAGGTTTTCCTAAGGGACAGTGCCACAAGCCCTGAAAAAGGCCTCATTTTGGCTAACACCCTGCCCCAAGTCTCCTTCTGCCAAGAACATAATGTAATCATGGGCAAATACTGGAGCCCAGTTGCAACCCTTCAGACCTGAGTGTTGATGGCAAGGCGACTGATGTTTATAGACCCTATGCCACCAGACACAGCCTGCATCTGTGCTGCAGAAAAAAAGTGAAAAGGAAAAGGAAAGGGAGAGGGAGGGAGGGAGGGATGGCAGAGAGCAAAATGTGGAGGAAGAAGGGCAATTCTGACTTTTAACAAAAGAGGTCAAATATTGTGTTTGGCAGCTCAGAAGACCAAAGGTAGCCATCATTTTTGCAGATTGAAAGTCCTTTCAAACTAGACAGATTCTTTGTTTATATCTCTTCCCCCTTGGTGAAGAATAGAACAAGTATGGGAGGGGAAATGATCCAAATATCTTTCTACAAGCTGGATGGGTTGGAATGTTCTGCTGGTTGGGAATTATGGCAATTGTAATCCCAATATATCTCAGAAGGCAGTTGCTTGGCAAAGCCTATGATTAGGCTTCCGTACTCTCCCCCCCCCCCCACTTCCCCATCAGAATTTCCTTTCAGTGGAAACTCTTAAATATAACCCTATCATTTAGAAAAGGGGCTTTGTAAAGATAGGGTGCCTGGAAGTAACTCATACTTTCAGTTATTTATAAAGATGAATTCCAGGTCCTGGTAAGCTCCCTCCTCCGCATATTTCACATGTGTCATGTAATCACACTTTGCATTTTTAGGATTGAACGTTTTTGTACTTTTTAATTTAAATCAAAGTACCTTCTTCATGAGGACTGTCATTTTCAATCTTATGCTAAAAATTGTGTTACCACTCCCCCCAAGGATTATTTGCTGCCAGTTAAATCAGTTTGGGTAGCATTACAACCAGGACTTTATGGCTAAAAAGGGTTGAAAATAAGGCATTTACTGATTGCAGTAATCATATGAATTTATCAATTTCCCCTTGATGAAAAGAAATCCACTTGTTTAATATAGATATTCCATTTTACAATGAGAGCTTCTATTTTAGTTCAAATTACCTGAATTACAGATTTGACAGGTTTCTAAACATCTCTGAATCAGTGGTGGTATTCTACCGGTTCGGCTTGGTTCTGGCGAGCCGGTAGGAGCAATGAGCAGCGGAGAGCAAACTGGTTCTCTCCACCGCTCTGCTGTTGGGCCCATGCACCCGCCCGGGCTCCCATGCTCATTTTTATCTGCTGAATTTGAAGCGCAGCTGCTTTGTGCGGCACAGAATAGCGACTGGGATCGTGCAGGCTTGCAGGAGGTGAGTTAAAATGCCTCTGTGCCTGTGCAAACACCTCTGCACGCCCACCAAGCCACACCCACCGAACCAGTGGCAAAAATATTTGAATCCCACCACTGCTCTGAATATATAGCTTTCTGCTTCTCCAGGGTCTCCAGTAGAAAGATTAAAAGTTCAGTACAGGTAGTCCTTGACTTACAACCATAACCGAGCCCAAAATTTCTTTTGTTAAGTAAGACATTTGTTAAGTGAGTTTTGGTTTATTTGACGATCTTCCGTGCCTCAATTATTAAGGGAAACACTGCTGTTGATAAGGTAGTAACGTGGTTGCTAAATGAATCAGGTTCCCCATTGACTTCACTTGTCAGAAGGTCACAAAAAGGGATCACATGACCCCACACAGCAACGGTCATAAATATGAACTAGTTGCCAAGCATGTCAATTTTGATCCCTTCCTCATGGGGATGCTGCAAAGGTCATAACTGTNNNAAATGGTCATAAGTCACTTTTTTTCAATGCTGTTGTAACTTTGAAGGGCCACTAATGAACTGTTGTAAATCGAGGACTATCTGTATACCTTTTCTTAATTGTCAGGGCTCCAACCAACAATCCACCCCCATTCAAATCATGAGTCTCTAGCGGCATGTCTCAGAGTTTTTTTAAAAAAATCATTCATTAGGCGTGAACATGCCGGCGTTACCTGGGTGCAGCCAACTCTGAGACACATCATTCACCTCACCCTTGACCCTGGTTTTCCCCCACCCCCCTGGATGTATATTCTCCAATGGGACACATNATCATGCTCTCCAGTAATAATCTTGCACGCCAGAAGCTTCGGCCGCCTAGCAATTATCTATGAAAATATTTAAGGTATGCATTACTTCCCCCACTCCCTTTCTGCTGACAACTCTAAAAGACCAGATAAATATTTTTGAGTTGACACTTTTGCTATCAACTTTTGCCTGCCTCCTATTCAAGTCATTCAAACTCTCCTCCAGAACCACTAAGCAGATCCATCTCCATGCATGAGCAATTGATGGAGCTTCGGCCTTCCGGAAGTTGCTGAATTACAACTCTTAGCAGCATTAGGTAAGGTGGCTAATGCTAAGGGATGCTGGGAGTTGTAGTTCAACAACAAATGGAAGGCCTCATTCTTTAGACACCAGTCCTATTTCATCAGCCTCACTGCATACGTTGAGATCTAACAAACCTACTCCAGGGCTAAGTACTACCCACCAACCCCTGCGCAGCATCATATGACAATGTTTTTCCACCCTATTAACTGTGATAATCTGGATTGCCACACGAACAAAATCTGCATGAACATTTTAACCTTGCAAGACTGCCATGTTACATTCCAGCAAAAAGGCTGGGCATGAAGGGACTATCAGTAACTTTTAAATTTATGAATATATTCAAGAATAAACAGCAAAAAAAAAGATTATTTCAATAAGGTGTGTTTTAGTAACGTTCTGTTCCTGTTGAGCCTGCTGAAGCATTGACTCTTGTTTTATCAAGAATGTCTAGTGGTTGGTCAAGGATAAAGCAATTCAGATTAGCTGGGGAGCTGTCCAGTATGAAGAATAGTGTAAGAGATGTTGCTTCAGCAATGGCTGGGCTCCAGCTGAGCAGTTGTGTAAGTGACTTTGCTGCCTTATGTCTTTCTTCCTTGCTTTTTTCTGGCTTGACTGGTCTCAGAAAGGCCACTTTGTTTTATCTTCATCCTAAGAAAATGGTCCAGGAAGAAACTCTTTTCAAATTCATTTATTGAGGCTTGACATGTTTTGGAAAAGAACAAAGTCTTTCTCAGGGCATTCAGCAACCTGCAAAAGTAAATTTTATTCATTCGTTTATTTCCTGCCTTTATTATTTTTATAAATAATTTAAAGCAGCAAACACGCACAATACTTCTTTCTCCTATTTTCTCCACAAGTGAGTTGAGTTTTGCTGAGAGAGAGTGACCGGCTCAAAGTCACCCATTTGGCTTTCACGCCTAAGGTGGGACTAGAACTCACAGTCTCCTAGTCTGGTACCTTAACCGCTAGACCAAAATGCCATAAGCCTCACTTCAGAGCTATAGTAACCATATATGATCTGAAACACAAATATGAACTGAAGAAATAGAAAAGTATATTGCAAATTCTCCATGAGTTTCTCCTCTGGCAACGTTGATGTTCCAGGAAAAAAGAAAAAAATAAGCCAACAGTAGATTTGTCTTTGTTGATCTGAGAACAAAGAAGGCAAAAGCAGAGGGAGTTGGAAACTCACACAGATCTCAGCCTCTGGCAGTTTTTACAATCTTCAAGATCTCATCAGAGATGCTGGCTTACCATAGGATGGTTATCTCAGAATTGGAGATATTTCCCTGACACCTAGGAGTCTCCAATGCATTCTGGGAAATCATTCCACTAGGATGGTGTTCCTTAACCTTGAACAATGTCACTCATCTTCCTCAGCCATACACCATGCTGATTGTGGCTGGTGGGTATCAAAATTGAAATAGAGAGAAAGAGCTGTGTGGAGGAAAATGATATGGAAGGAACAGGTAAAGGGAAGCAGAACCAACCAGCCTGCAGTTTAGATGGGGAGAGGTGATTGGGTAAAAAGGCTACTCCTTCAGGCTCAGTTCAGGACTGCTCTGTGGGAATCTGAAGCAGGGACAGAGGGTGCATTGAAAGCTGCAAAACTGTTTGATTTCCTCTGCATTTCCTTTTTGCAGATATCTGTAAAACATACACGCAACCCTGCCCCAAAGCAAATATCACAGAGGCAGCTCAAAGGGAAAGAAGGAGATCTAAATTGCTGCCCAGCTTGGGATAATGTGAAAAGAGTAAAATACATTTTATAAACTGTAAAAGCTAGAATAAATAGAACAGATTGTGTTCAAGATGTACTGCCTGCTCTAAAGAGAAATTGGAGTGAAGGCCTGGCCAACCCAAAAGACAGTAGCTGCCATATTTATTGTGAGGTAAGCTTTCCTGAGAGGCAGGGTATGTTGTTCGCTGCTGTGTGTCAGGGGTGCGTGTGTAAGTATATTTGCCAATGTAATGATGGAGAGGGATTGTCTGAATGAAAGGCCTTGAAAGGTAAGAGGCCCTTATTACAATCTGTGCCCTTCCTGCTAGAAAGCCTTTGGGGACTTTCTGTTAAGGGGTTTCCAAGTTGTATTTGGCTGATCGTGCAGAGAAATCAATGATTCAGGCCAACTGATTCTTGTTCCTCTAAGACAGAGGTCTTCAAACTTGACAGCTTTAAGACTTGAGGACTTCAACTCTCAGAATTCTTCCTCCAGTCATGTTAGCTCANTTGAAGTCCACAAGTCTTAAACGTGCCAAGTTTGAAGATCCTTGCTCTAAGGGCTCTTTCTCATCCTGGTTCAGTGCAGGCCACTGCTGCCACTCATCTCGCCTTGCCTCGTGCCTTCATGAGGAACAGCAAAGCAGAGTCAGATCTCCCAAAGCCTCCAAAGGGCTCTGTGCTCTGAAGACAAACCTGATGGAGCTGCCACTCACAAGGGGAGGAATCTCCTTGAGAACAGCACCTTTTAACTAGAGCATTGCTGGTTCTTCAAGCATGTTTTATTAGGACACATTCACCACCCGATTAAAAAGATGGCTGAAGAAATGCCCAGGCTGTAACTATTTGGATGGCTGGTTCATGCTGTCAAAGCAGACAGTGAGTAACCTTTTTCTCGGTCTTCCAGCTTAAGGCTGATGGTGGGATACTCCCTGCTAATAAAAATAGCACAAGAGCCAGAAGACTATGACTCTTTCAGCCTGCTGTTCTTCTACATGCAATAATATTTTCCCTGTGAAAGAATGGGAGAGGACTTGGTCTGTGTTTTCTGGAAAGGAGAATGACATGCAGCACCTCGGTGCCCCTGCTCAGCTGAGCAGATATCTGGAGCAGGCTTCCTTGCTGACTGTGCCAGTTCGGCTCACAAGCAGGAGCTTCAAGAGGACCACTCAGGTTGCTCCTTCCGCATTCTCGCCAGGGGTTTCCATGGTTTTAAACTTGCGCTATCTCCTAGAGTGAAATGAACTTGAAATCCTAATGCAGTCTGCCAAAAGTAAAAAGAACAACAACAAGAAAAAGGAATAAGCATCACATGATGCACTCCAGTGCAATTTGAAGTTCTCTAATTTAAGCTAATGCATTTTGAATAAAAATAGGAATTGATTGGGATGGGAGAGTCAAGAAGAAAGAAAACAGGGTTGTGGCAGCCAAATACATGCAGCAATAGCTTTTAAAGCCCCTCACTTGGTTCGCAGAATTACATTAATGCATTGTAAAGCCATCAGCCCAAGATTGACCTCTTAGAAGCACAGGCCCTGCACTATGGAGAAAGACCAGGTCCCTTCTGTTTCCCATTTCACTTAAAATTGGTCTTTGACCACTTGGAAGCCCCCCCCAATTTAATAACTAAAACTGTATAGAGTAGAGTAGAGTAGAGTAGAG
>AZIM01001671.1:127482-139071 GCA_000516915.1 Ophiophagus hannah
AGGATGGAAGGCTGAGTCAACCTTTTTGGAAAAAATAAAATAAAATGGCCCCATTCCCTTGGAATTGTTACTCTTGATGGACTTTTCAAAAAGTTGCCCATCTGTACTCTGAACAAAGACTTCTTCACTGGATGCCCTGTCCATTCCCAATCAGTTTAAAGATGGTGCTCTGTTTGAAGGGGGAGCTCCAAATGCTTTTGAGATACCTACCCAAAATGGATACTTGGTCTCCAGATTGAGTAGCAGTTTTTCTGATTAGAGTCTTTTCCACTCATTGGAGATTTATTATATGTCTTCTTTTATCCATTTATGAAGTGACGATTAATTGACCACTCTAGTTTATAACATTACCAAGTTCTATGAGCTTTTTAGAGTAAAAGATTAGGAGATCACTCTATGCAGATGAGTATACAATCTATAGGTTTGTCAAGCAAAAGGTGAGATCAATACAATGTGAGAAAATGCTGGATTTTGGAACATGATATTGGTGAAACCCATAAGCCTGAAGACAATCTTCTTGCCTTGTGCTGGGCCCTTTGCCCCTCCTGATTTAACTAACAGTAATAATGCTAGTTCTCAAAAACATTTCTGCTAGGAAGCACCGACCTTATATGTCCTTTTTATTGCCTGTCATGTCTCCAGGCTCCAAGAGTAACAATGGGGGGTGAAGTCTTTGGAAGAGTGCCAGAGTAAGAGGAGAAATTTTGCCTGGGCTAATATCTATGTTTGCATCTTGTTTCAAAATGCAGTAGGCCGTGTGGCGTATGAGTCTGTGTGATGTGGTTGATTTTTCATCTGGCTTTGGTGTGTGAAGCATGAATGTTTTGTCTGTTTGTATTTGCTAGAGATGATTCATTTTTAACATGTTGGGCCTCTGGGGGCATTACTAGTCCCCGGGCTTCTGAAGTTTAGACCCAGCATCTATTTTGTATTCAGTCAGGCTTTTTGTATCTCTCTGTATATCCTCCATTGTCCTTCTGCGGAATGTGTGTAACAGAAAACAGCAATCAAAAGAATGGATCTGCATTTTGGCATTTTGATAACCATTGGGGCTCCCTTTGGACAAATACTTTTATCTCCCTAGTTTACATTCGGGAGGTAAATGATTTGTGGCTGGTAGAAAACACTCTTACAAATGGATCTACCCATCAAAACATTGGGTAACATTCCACCATTCCCCCCCCCCCGATGATTAACATCTGATCCCAAAAGACTGAGGTACTTTAATTCCTTTGAGGATTCTGGCATCCTTGGTGCTACTTTTTTTTTAAATTCTGTGTCTTAATCCAGCAGCTTTTTTTACAGACAATAGTGAACAAAATCATTTATCTTCTTGCCAAATGAACTTTTCATTGTCTTTTTATCTTGTAAGCTATCAGGAGTAGAAGCAATTCAGTGGCATACACCTTTAATAAATTATATTATCATCACCACCATGTTGGGAAAAGTTTCTGCTTCTACTTGCTTCACCTGAACAAGATACTAAGACCACAGAGGAATAAGCCAGATTGGGTTTTTTGTAGTCAACTGGTAAGCCTAGAAGGCAAAAAGAAAGAAGGCACCTACACATTATAATATCCTGTGAAACCTTACTAGTTAACGAGAGAGATAGCTCCTTTATGGCTGTGTGCATGCACCACACTGAACCTGGTTAAACAATTAACCCTCTTTCAGGGTTTGCACAATTCACTGAGCTTTAAGCTGACCGAATGGATGAGCCTCACAAGACATTCTCAACCAGCAAAAAAAAACAAAAAACCTTACCAAGGTTAATATTCTCCTAGAGTGACAAGTGCGAACAAAATTGATAAATCTTTAATGAATCTGATTATGTAAATACAGTCTTTAAGTAATAAAAGGTGACAAGCATAATACAAATTATATATTATCATATTCTTAGCAGATAGCTTTTCTTTTCTTTTAAATAAAAATGTGTGCCCTCTTGTTTCTATTACTATTAAGAGTTCATTTGGGAAGTATTGCCTGCCACCCAGTGTCCAAAATCAAATTATTTTGAACCTGTATATCAGATTTAGGAAAGAATTGATCAGCACTTAACAATTTATGTTTAATATAATTGCTTAAACTAAACCAGAGTGTTAACACATGAAAATACACTATTATTACTCTTATATATACAAAAATGTTATATCACAGCTCCCAGTTCTTTAGCTAGTATTGGCCTTCTGATACCTTCCCAAGAATCTAGAAAGTTGTAATACATCAATATAATATACCTGCAGATTAAAGCAGTGTGTCCTTTTGTAATTGACAGATAGAATTTTTGTTAATGTGTGATTTCTAAGTAACATCCAAGATTTTTCTGGGTCTGAGACTCAATATGCTGATAATCATTGGGACCGCCACTTCAAGTTTATGCCATAATCTTTCAACATTTTAAGTATCTTCATATTTTGTGATCATCTCCAGTTTTTTGTGTTCAATTCCACAATACCCTGGTATTGCCATATCAATTATCTGCACTTTCTCCCATAGTTAAATCTGGTGCGTTATGAGCAAAAAAATTATCAATTTGTTATTCAGAAATCTCACAATATTTTAATTTGCTTATTTTCAACTACTTTTTCAAGTGTATATGCCCAACAATTTTTCATTACTGGCACATGATAATTTTTACAGATGTTCCAGTAAATCATTTTGGCAACTCTGTTATGTTATTGTTTATAAGCAGCTTGTGCAATCTATTTGCATGAGCTGAATATATTATATACTGTTTCTTCTGCTTCTTTGCACAATCTACATTTTGAATCATTTGATGATTTTTCCCCTCCTAATTCTGACATTGATTGTATTAATTTGAACAGCTTGCTCTTGTGTAGCTGACATCAAGCCCTCAGTTTCTTTTTTAAATGTTCCAGCCATTGCCAGTTGTCAAGCCTTCAGTTTCTTTCTTTTTTAATGATCCAGTTGTAAGCCATTCCCAGGTTGTATTTTTATTCACTTCATTATTATTATTCCTTTCAGATATTAGAGGGCTTACTGGGCTGAGCAAACACACTTAAGCTCACCCAAATCAACTTGCCAGGCTGACTAAAATAACACCTTAGTTCATTTTATTAACCAAAATATATGTATTTCTTAGTATCTAGAGTACCCAGCCTCTGTAATTTTAACTGCTGCTCTGTTGCCTCCTTTTCTTGAAAAGCAGAGGCACTGCTCTGGCACCCCAGGGCCAGCTGTGGAGGGCATTTGAGAGCAAACTCCAGGTTGTCGTTCCTGCTGCTTGCCTGGCTCTCTGGCATTTTTAATATTTAACAAGGGCCTAACAAAGCTAAGGAAAGGTGAGCAAAGCAAGAGAAGACAACTGCAGTGTCACCCAGTTGGCCCTTTCATCTCCCAGGAGCTACTGAATCCCACCTGGGGTGAAGTCCTCCTCCTTCACTACAGGTGCCAAGTCTTTGAAGTGCCTGCCTATACCCATCGACATTCACAGCTTCCAGAGGACGCTGGGGATGGGCTGCTGCCCTAACATTGCAGAGGGGGAATCTGAGGGGATAGCAGCCCAATCTGGGGCAAGCCTGCCCTGCCACAATATGGTGCTCCTGCTTGTTCTATTGGTGGATTCTGAAATCCTACCCTCACTTGACCAGACATGATCAGAATGTGAATGAGAAGTTTTTCAGTTCCCTTCCAGACTTCTCCTTATGAAGAGGAGAAGGGTCCTGTGTATCCTGTTGATTTGGTGAAAACAGTATACCCAATCTAGCAGCACCCCTGGCTAGGAAGGAGTTGGAAAATGAAGAAGCCATATTTAGGTGAGAAAAATGGGATGAGGGGGATTTAGTAAGCATGTATTAGTCAAATGCGAGAGGAAAGGCTTTCTTTACAAAGATGAACTATGTAGGCCAAACTATGCTGTTTACATAGCTTTATACTCTGGACTTAATAGTTTTACTGAAGGTGTCAACTCATAAAATATTTCTATGGTCTTTTTAGAGTTGTCAACAGAAAGGGAGGGGGAGCAGTGTGGCAACTTGCAAATTGAAAGTGCGAATTCCNACTCTTGGCTATGGATGTGTCCCATTGGAGAATATGAATCCCCAGGGGATGGGGGAAAACCAGGGTCAAGGGTGACAATCAATTATGTGTCTCAGAGTCAGCTACACCCAGGCAGTGCCAGACATTTTAACTCCTAATAAATCCTTTTGAAGTTTTGGAAGTTTGGCTCAAGATTCATGATTTAAATGGGGGTAACTGCCGGAATTCTGACAGAGGGTCTGTTTTAGATGACCTTGTATTTTCTTTTATTTTCTTCAAAATACTACAGAAGCCATACTCCCTCCGGGGGAGGAGGGCTCTCCTAATCATTCTGCAGAGTGGGGCCTAGACCACTGTCAGCTTACCCCCACCGCTTACCCTGATGGTAAAACTATTTGTCATTTGTGATTTGTGATCCAGACCAAGCTGATACAGAAGTCATGGGCAGGAAAATAGTACCAGGCTCCACATTTCGACTGAGACATTGTGTCTGTTGCATGCTGGAAAATGACCACTGTGACCAAAGTTATTTTACAATAAATGAGATTTAGTAATTCTCTAAAATAGATTATTCTTGCTTTGTCCTGATAAAATGCTGACGGAATTCCAGAAAAGCATTAACTATCCTAGTTCTCCTATTCCTCTGAATCAGTTTTTAAGTTGGGAGGGGGGGGAGAATAGAAAGCAGAAATGTGTTGCCTTTCCTTTACAATTCTGCAGTGGAAGGAAGAATCTTTCTCCCCTATTAAGGCCTTACACTGAAACTTATTGGATATGCAGGATTTGCCCTCAAAGCCATAACTGAACACTGCAAGAATATAGATTATCTCTTGATGATTTTTAAGTGGGCAAAGCCATTTATTAAGGATCCCTTCTTTAGACTTAAACCAACACTTTCTTTCCTTCATTTTGTTCTATATTGACATCAGTGCATCCAAGTTCACATCTACACACCAATTCAAATCCACCCCAGTCCAATATACCTCACCAATGGCTGTTGGTTGGGGAAGGGAACGGGAGCCTTATGGGAACAAAAGACGATATAGGCACTCCTTGACTTACAACCATTCATTTTAATAACCATTCAAAGTTACAATGGCACTGAAAAAAGTTTGGATGCTTGGCAAGAGGCTCATATTTATGACAGTTACAGTGTCCTGGGGTCATGTGATTACCTTTTGTGATCTTATGACAAGCAAAATCAATAGGGAAGCCAGATTCACTTAAGAACCGTGTTACTAACGTAATAATTATAGTGTTAACAAATGTTGTAAAACTGAGGTAAAACTCACTTAACAACTGTCTTGCTTTAAAAAAAGAACTTGGGCTCAATTGTGGTCATAAGTCAAGAACTACCTGTAGAAATAAGAGCTATAAATTAGATATAAATCTAAATAGATAAATGAATGTAGCTTATCTTCCTGTTCTCATGGCATAGGTTACTTCATCCCATATCATGATATAAGCAGCCTTATATCACTCTTTTCCATACTGGAAATCACCCACCAATCCACAAACAAGAGAACATCAAGAAAGCTAGGAAACTTCACCTATATAGCAAAAATAATTTTAATTGCCAAGCAAGAGCTAGAGTTATCTGAGGTGGGTTGGTGAGTGCACACCATAACCCTTCCCTTCATCTGCAGAACTCTGCTTAAAACATAAAAAGCATAAACCTACACTGTCATAGAATCTCTGGAGAATGATAGAATATTGGGAACAGAACAGCCTTCTCCCCCCCAGTAACTTATGGCTGGGGAAAATGGGCATTGTAGTCTAGCTCCTGAGGTAACAAGTTGGGAAAACTGATTAACGCACTTTTCTCCTGGTACATTGACATTCTCTAGCCTGTCACAAAGAGGCCAAATGGACTTGCTGCTTCATTCTTACCACTCTCTCTCTCTCTCTTTTGACCTCAGGCCTCTCTGACAACACAGCTGATCTGGAAAAGAGAAGACAGATCTACGGACAGAACTTTATCCCCCCAAAGAAGCCCAAGACCTTCCTGCAGTTAGTGTGGGAGGCACTTCAGGATGTGACCCTAATCATTCTGGAAATTGCTGCCATTATCTCCTTGGGACTGTCTTTTTATGCTCCACCGGGTGAAGAAAGTGAAGGTAAGGTTGGATCCCTGCTGTCTCTGCCATGAAATCCTCACATGGATGGAGTTCCTCATTTCAAGAAATTACGGAAATATTGCTCTGGAGCATTATAGGAAAATAAAAATGAGTGCCACCATTGAAACCTCCCACAATGCCCCATGGCCATCCAGTGCCAGAAACTGTTTGATTAATTAGAGTATTTATATACCATTCTTATCACACAACCAAGGGCAATTCACAAGACAGACTCCTAAAATAAATCAAGCAAGCTCCTCATCAAAGCCATAAAATAGCCATAACAACAACAGTAGAATTTGACCTATCATCTATAGATATGACAATAGTACAACAGATAGTGCTTGGATTCTGAATGCCCAAAGGAACCACATACTTTTGATCAATCTTTAAAAACTATAAAAGTGGGGGCTGTCCAAATCTCAGCAGTAGGGGAGAAACTGTTCCAAAGGGATATGACAGCCATTGAGAAGACTTGGTCTCTTACTCTTCTTAACTCTTAAAGCAGGAAACCTGAAGGATGTCTTCCTGAATGAGAGGCAAACTCCCTACAAAGGAGATACTCCCTAATATAAATTGTAGATGAACCATGGAAGGCCTTTGATGGACCTAGAGAGTGCAATTCCCTAAAACTGACTAGCACCTCAATGGAGAGGGCAGCCAAGGGTTGCCACCTAGTGATCAATGGGTCAACTAATCAACTAGGCAGCCCAAAGTTTCAAAGTCTTTTAGTTTAATTAGTCCACAGTATAAAAGGAATGGTGGTGGGGGGGAGCAAAGCACTGTAATATATGGGATGAATGAGAACATTGTTAAGTACTAAATTGGAGGATGTACAGTAGTTATATGACATTGGGCAGGGCTGGGATTTACATCAAGGAAACCCCAATCACAGCCATTAGAATACAGTTTGCAAGGGCAGCAAGATTTAGAGTAGCACGATTTCTTGCTAGCTTCACTATGGGAGGGGAACAATTGTTGTAATTATGGGGATATGACATCAAAGCTCTGTCCTAAGATTGTGGATCCATCTGCCTTTGCAGTTCAATTGGGTGAGCCAGGAGACATTGATTCTGCATATTGGTCTGCTCAACTTTATCAAATTTGTTCATGCTGACTCATATCCCTATGTCTGCTATGCTGCTTCATCTTTTTATTTATATTTGTATGTATTATGCAAAAGGCACAGTCATGTGTACAATAACACTCTGAAATTGAGAGTTATTTTAGCAGTTTTACCCAGGCGAGATCAGGGTGTTCAGGTTAGTTTAATTCTGCTACCATCCATTTACTTACCTATTAATGAGTTTCATAGGTAAATGTTAAACTCCAACTTCTCCCACAATCTATTTGGAACAGATAGGAGAAATATCCATTTCTACGCAATTATGCATTGGTCTCTATGCCTCAACAGACAAAACAACGAGGTTAATAATATGTATATTTATGGGATCTCACATCTTGACAGTTGTATGAGACTTAGACATATTAATACTAGAAAATTGAGTGGTAAAGTCAGCAACCTTTATAGCTGTTGCCTCACTCCTAGCAAATCTCAGGTCTGTTGCTGTTTGAGGAGAGTGGACTGTAAGAAGGAGGTAGGGACCCCGTCGCTCTCTATACCAAGATGTATGGATTCAATTCCCAGAATTCCCCAGTCAACATGATGGCTGGGGAATCCTGAGAGTTGATGTCCACACATCTTAAAGTTGCTGAAGTTGAGAAACAGACAGCTGGATCTCTAATCACCTGCAACCCCAGATATTGTGGCTGATAAGAATCATGGCACCTCTTCCTGATTTAAGAAGTGATGTGTGACAGTGGTAGTATTCAGCCGGTTCGCACCGCTTCATGCGAACTGGTAGCAAGGATTTGGCGTGGGTCGCCGAACTGGTAGTAACTTCTGGCTGGCCACATCCCCGACCTGGTCACCCGGTCGCCACTCACTCGCTTGCCCTGCCCACCCCGCCCACCTGACGCTAGCCCGCCCAGTCACTCCTTAAGGTATTTCTTTTTTTTCCCCTCCTGACAATCAGCTGTTCCTACGATCAGCTGTGCCAGGATTCCCCTCGCTTATTTACTGCTTTGCCCAGGAGGCTCCCCTGAGGCCCAGAAAGCCCCAAAACAGGCTCAGTTTTCTGCCTTCCTGAGCCCTAGGGAAGCCTTCTGGGAGCAAAAACACCCCACCAGGAGGTTTGCCTGAGGTCCAGAAGGCCCAGAAAACGAGGGAGGGGTTGCTGCAAAAAGCAAAAAGAAGCCACGCCCATCTAGTCACATGGCCACGCCCCTAGCCACACCCACGGAACCAGTGGTAAAAAATTTTGAATCCCACCACTGATGCACGATCAGAGTAACAGGAGCCTTTGTGTAACCAACACTTTCCTTTTTTCTTTTTCTCCTTCCAGTCTGCGGGAATGTGTCAGGGGGTGCAGAGGATGAAGGTGAGTCAGAAGCTGGCTGGATTGAAGGTGCTGCCATCCTGCTGTCAGTGATCTGCGTAGTGCTGGTCACAGCATTCAACGACTGGAGCAAGGAGAAGCAGTTCCGAGGCCTGCAAAGCCGCATAGAACAGGAACAGAAATTCACTGTCATCCGCAATGGTCAACAGGTCCAAATTCCCGTGGCCGAGCTGGTAGTGGGAGACATCGCCCAGATCAAATATGGTAAGAAGGGGCAGGAGATGGACGATCACTCAGCTTAGCCCAGTCCTGCAAAGGCAAATTCAGCTGCATGGAGATACCTCAGGGACTGGATTTAAAACAATCCCGATAGCTTGTTTCTGCCTCTGGGAACACCAAAGTTGCTTGGTAAACAAAGTGGTCCATGATGCCCCAGAGGTGGTTCAGAGCTGGTGGTTCAACTTTATATGAGCTTCTTTTACAGTTGTGATGCAGAGAGGCTAATCTCAAAGCTTACGATGGGGCATCAGGGAGGAAAACTTAAGATTATCTAAGACTATGTCTAGACAAAAGCTTTTTTTTTCTCATTATGCCACTGCTGTTTCATTTCTTGTTTCTCAAGGAATGCAATGAATTGACCCCAGAACTCTGTTCATTTTAAACAATCTGTACAACAGAAACTTAGCACTGTTTTGTCCATCCATCCATCCATCCATCCAGGATTTAGATAAACTGTTCCTTCCCCCATTCACTTCTCAATAAAAATGGCAGTGGCAAATATGTGCACAGCTGTCTTCACATCAACCTTGTTGTACTTCTTTACACTTAATTCCAGAAATATAATTATTGCAAATATGCATATCTTTTTTTTTTAAATCCCACTGAAATTCTGGAAGCACTAAAAAGAAGCACTGGGTATCGCTGTTTATCAAATAGCAAGCATGCTTATTGCTCGCTTAGTAATTAAGGAAGCAAAATGGGTATCTCTTTGTGGCATCCATTACATACAAAGGGCATAAGATTGTAGGCCACCAGTATCTGTTGATAGAGTTAATTGCTTAACCCGTTTCTCCTCTCTCCTAGGTGACCTGCTTCCTGCAGATGGAGTGCTTATCCAGGGGAATGATCTCAAGATAGATGAGAGCTCTTTAACGGGGGAGTCAGATCATGTACGCAAATCAGTGGACAAAGACCCCATGTTGCTATCAGGTGAGGGACATCTAACGGTGCTCCCAGACAAGAAACACGACAAGACGAACTAATTCTACTTTGTTGTAAAGCTACATTAACATTAACAGAATCTTACAAGTCTAAAGGCACAAACAATCTCCCTCCACTTTTAACTAGGGCAGGTCTTTCCTACATTTCTTTCTCTGACGTTATGCAACTGTGGGCTCCTACCTCTCTTATCTGATTGTTTCCTAAGTAGCATCTCTTCCTCCCTTTTCCCCAAGGTCATTCATATATTCCATTACAACTCTGGCTTAATACAGTTACTGAGACAGTAAGATTTGGCAGGTAGAAATTAGGAATTCTAGTTCCTGTCTTAGGCACAAGGTCCTCTGGGTGACTTTGGGCTAGTCACTCTTTCTTAGCCCTAGGAAGTTTGCAATGGCAAACCACTCCCGAAAATCCTTGCCAAGAGAACTTGTCAAGAGTTCAAACCAAGTCAAAGTCGCAATATGTATATCTTCAAAAATCATTACAGTTAACATTTCTGTTTACAAAGGTTAAGTAGGAGACTACATCAAAATGAAGTAGCAACATAATAATATAACCATATTAATAGATACCAAATCTACTACTCTGTAGGTAAAAAATAAGGTGAAGAAAATATATCTATTCCTTTCTGTAAGTGACTCCTGCATGTCTCCCATAGGATGTCTTGTAGCATATAAAGGATGCCTGGATTTACAGGTTTCCTTTGTTTTCTGCACACGTGCTATTTTATGATTTATCCTTTTTGTCCAAAATGTGATTTGGGCCAGCATAAATTTGTATCAAAGGTCTGGAAACATGCCAAGGTTTTTTCCCACTGAAATTGCTTGAATTTTTCCCTCAAAACAAAAACAAAAAACAACCCTTTCTGTCCTCTAAAACTTTATGAGCACATTTGTTGATGCATTTAGGTTATAGAATTTGGCACCATATCCCACAGAGCCCTTTTCCTGGAGGAGGGGGCGGTATCTTGCTTTCTGCAAATTCCTTTTTATGAGAGGTTTTCAGGGAACATCAAGTTTGGCACAAAGTGAGGGAAGCCTATCAAGGCTTAAGCTTAACTGGAACATAGGAATGGTGGAAGAACGCTCATTTCTATTGTTCACACTGAGTACCAAATGCTTCAGGGCTTCTGGGCCCCTTGAAGTTAAATATATCTGTAGTACTTGCATTTGGGCTCTGCAGACAGTTCACATGATGCAACCACAGAAAAGCCTCACTCTATTGGCCTTACATCCTTCAACTCCAAGTCCACTTTTTCCCAGGAAAATCCAAAGGTTGATGTTTTTCTAAGCCACAAAAGGTCCCACACACCACAGGCAAGGAACAGCCAGAAGCTCATTCATCTTTTGTTTTCTGCTCACAGCCAGATCACATAATGACTTGGACGAATCATTGGCATGAATCATACAACTTACTGACACTGATTAGAAATATGGAGCTTCTAAAAGCAAGATGCCAAAAGAAAAGTTTCGGCTCAGCCAAGATATACATCTCCATATTGAATCTCTCAACTCTGGAGCAAGGATCAAAGTCCCTTCATTACTTGCTAAGGAACAGTCCAGGGACTGAGTCAGCTCCAAAGGAGCAGGGGCCACGTGAGATAGATGAGCTGTATGGTGATGAGACTCAATGCATTTCAGGTGATGCCCACAAGCTACATTCTTTTGTCTTCCAAAAGGACTACATCATTCTGGTGCTAAGGCACTCCAGATCCCATACTAAGGCATAGTACATAAAATTATCCATTGCAATGTCCTACCCATCAATGACTACTTCAGCTTCAACCACAACAATTCATGAGCACACAGTAGATACAAACTCAGAGTAAACTGCACCAAACTTGATTGCAGGAA
>AZIM01001672.1:128691-139088 GCA_000516915.1 Ophiophagus hannah
ATGTATATGTATATGTATACGTATATGTATACGTATATGTATATGTATATGTATATGTATATGTATATGTGTGGGGTCTTTTAAGCCATCTTAAGTGTGCAGTGAGAAGCCATCTCTGAAAACCCTGAATTCAAATGATTATAGATTATTGCAAGAATATTGCTGAAAATTAATAGTACGTCCGTTAGACTGACTTGAGTAGCTTGTAAAATAAATATTGCTCCCATGAAGAAGAGACATCACTCTTGGCTAAAAAAAGTTTTTAAAAGATTCGTTTAGATTTTGTTTTAAACCCAAACCAATAATATTAATTCCAAAACTAGAATACATACTTTCATTGATGTTTCTTAAATAGGCTGTTTTTTTTTTCTCCAAAAAATAAATAAATTACTACAGGTACAGTGAAATTTAATACACTCTAGCACTGTTTAAAATGCTCTACAACGTTTAAATTACCAGTAATTCCCACATTTTAACAATTCCTGTTTTAAAAAGATTTATACCAGCAAACCAAGATATAGAAGATGATATACATCTATTAAATACTCGAAGGTTTAAAGAAAGAAATGCAATGTCTATAATGAAATAGCAGGTTTAAAGTTTTTCCACTTAAGATCAATATGGAAAAAGCTTATCAAAGACAAAAGGTTTCCATTTTTCTCCCTTAAGTGTATGCATCTCCACACCCTTCTATGTATGTGCTTCTTAAACAAACCACCCCCCCCAAAAAAAATCCGTCTTCCATAATGTGCAAAAGATACATCACAAAGAAATGTGAACCGTAATGGGTGAAGTACACACAAAATGACACTTGTGACCTTCAGTCAAGACTGTATAATAAGAAAGCTACTAGAAGTGATTCCAAAAGAGAATAGGTGATTTTTCCCATTGTATATTTTGTTTCTGAATGCTTATACAGTTTCCCACCCTCATCAAACAAAGGAAAATAATTTGGAAAAACACAGCATAAAAACTGCAGGCATCATTGAGACGTCTGTCACGGAAGGGACAGTGGCAATGAGTCCTTCCATCTTTACATGTGGATTTCATTGTCTTTTCTCTTTGGTGAAACTGAGGAACTGCTCTGTGGAAATGCCCTTCTAAACCAGGCTAAACACACCTACACAACTGTTGGATCACACAACACCTCTGTGTGTGTGTGTGTGTGTGTGTNNGTGTGTGTGTGTGTGTGTGTGTATAAGGAAAGGTGCTATGGAAAATGATAAAGCAAATATTCAAGTCTGCACCTTTCCTGTCTCTGGAGCATCGTCTCCAAAGTGAAGCGAGAGTCCTAAATCTCTCTTTTTTTCCCCCTCTTACCAGGAATGGTCTAAAATGGAAACACTTCCTTTGGTCCAGTTTATTCATCAGGATAAAATATGTTAAGGAGGAAAGAAAATTTCCTAGGTTCACTTGATCGAACAGCAGTCATAAACTGGGGTCTATATAGACATCAACCAGTCACAGCACTTATAATAAATATATTTCTTGGGTCATTTTTAAATGGTTGGGAAAATTACAGCTTAACGTACTGATTTATTCCTTACATCTAATACTATTAAAGATCACTAAGCAAGCATAACATCCATTTGTTTCCATAGTTTTCACTTAATAGAAGGTAAGAAAAAAGAGAATTGACTCTTCTCGGAAACCCAAGAACAATTCCAGAAGATCAGGTACGAACTTCGTATTTTAAAATGAAAGTCCTTTATCACATTTCCAAGAAAACCTTTGAAAATATAAAGCAAGATTAACTAAAAAAATAAAGCATGGTACATATTTGACCACTAACTCAGATTGTAAACGCATTTTACCAACCAAAAAAAAAAAGTCTTTTCTATACCTTTTAGCCAATGATAGGAGTATCTTTAATAAAGCCAGCAAGTTATCACTTAGAAACTTGATACTTCTGACTCCTACTAGATTTTAAAAAGCAAGTCCAGTGGGGGTCTTTTTAAAAGCAGACAACAGATGCCCCACCCTGCAGCTATTAAAAAGGAAAAAAAATAACAGACGCCAAAAAGCAAAAAACACAATCGTTTAAATACATCATTGGTTATCCTCCTATATTAATTTCCCATTTCTTTCTAAACATTCTAAACTGGTTTCTTTGTAACTCAAATAAGGAAGATGCTGAACAGTTAAGACTTGAGTCTTTTTAAATATATATGTGTATATATATATATATATATNTATATATATATATATATATTTATACACATATACATACACATACACATACATTAGAGAAATAATATACATATACATACATTAGAGAAATAATTTCCTAATCTGAGGATTATTAGAGAATTGAAACAATAACCAACCTTTTAAGGGTCAGCCGCAGCTGCGATATTTTAAATGCCTGCTATTTGGTTCTTTAGGCAGCTCGATTCTTCTGCTACGAATGCTCAGTTTTTCTTCTTAAGGGGGGTGGTGGTAAAAAAAGCCCCTTCAAGCTCTGGTATAGCTGAGACAGCAAAGAGGGCAGCAAAACAATAAGAAGGCAGCTGTTCTCACAGATGAACACCACTGGCAGGCAAGCATCTATGGCATTTGCTCGGGGGCGTTCTAGACCAAGGAGAGGACTGGTGTGAAACCAGTTATGGAATAGAGCATCTATAGGTTACAGAAGGATATTTTATTGTCAGCGGAATGTACCATGTAAGATTTAAGAGTGGGGAAGGGGGGGGGAGGAAGGCAAGGAGATGCGAGGCAAGCAAAGAGAAAGATTTGGCGTACGTTCCTCCCAAGTATCCCCCCCCCCCCCGACCNNNCCCCCCCCCCAGTCACTGCAATTACTCTGATGTGAATTTTTGATGACTTCCGACATCTTGCATGCTTAATAACCATTTCAGCTGTCATGTTTGGTTAATGTGGAAAATGCGTCTCTGCTGCACCGGAGGTGCAGGGCTGTGGCCACAGATTGTAACACCACTTTTGTGAAGCTATTCCTTTCAACGGGGCGCCACGAGAATTTGCACAGCGCAGGAAGCTGGAATCGGAGGTAGCTCGGCATCAAGAGACAGCCAGAGCACCTCTGCCATCTTGGAAGTGTTGCAGGAGTCCCTGGAACAATGCATACGTTCGCCCCGGACGAAGGCTGGCACCTTTGTTCGTTAAAACTAAGGTGCCTGCACTGTGTTCTCGGTGGCGTGGATGCTATGTTGGTCAATGCACACTCAAACCGGGGGAGCTGCCACCGAATGACGCCGAATAATAAATATGGCACTGTGCGTGTCTGCATTTTAACCATGTACATACACACACACACACACACACAGACACAGATGCATGCCAGGCAGACATAAAGGAATAAGGGCACAATGAACATTGTAAAACATGGAGGTAACAATGCTGCAGGAAATGCAAAAAAAAAACCCCCCCAAGACCTACCACCACCACAAAAAACACATGTGCAATGTATGGACAGGGGGAGATTTATACGCCTGTAACGAGAACAATAAAATTGAGTTCTATAGATAATTAACAAACGAAGGAGAGGAAGAAAAAAATACCCTCTCTGGGTTTAGCGTTGTTTATTAGTAGGAAATTCTATTCGGGAGGAAGGACACAGATACAAGGATGCGTAAGAAGAAGACGAAGAAGAGAGGTGGGGGCGTGGAAGAGGACCAACGAAGAGGCTGAGATGGACAGTCACCCCATGATTCAAGTCAGGCCAGGCTGTACCAAAAGTCAGGTGATGGCACCATCATGACAATGCAGAAATCCGGAGAACAATCGAGAAGTGGGTGTTCCCCCTCTTTCTTTCCTCCATCCTGCCTCACCCCAGCTCCAAGGAGCATCAAAGTGTTAACAGATGTAACTGCAAAGATGCCGGATGCAAGGCCGGGGAGTGGTTGTGTGTGTGTGTGGGGGGGGGNGGTGTGGTGGGGGGGGGGGAATTGGGGGTTGGAAGCATTTTTACAAAGCACGGCTAATGGCTCTCTGCCCTCCATTAATGCATTACACTCATAATTGATGCGGCTCTTTTCACCTGCCCCGAGAAAGACCGGCTTGTATTTGTCTTTTGTTCCGTTTCGTGCAGACAGGCAAGAGTAGCCGGGAGACGAGACCGCCTTGCAAGGAACAAGGTGGCTGATCTGTGGCAAGGAGTCCCGTTTCCAATAAAGCCGTTCGGATTTAAGCTAAAAAGACACACACGCCGAGAAAAATACCTCTACGTGACTTTGTTTTGGAGCCGGCCTCAAAAGAACTTGGGCGGCTCGCTACATTAAATTGATTTTTTTTAAAAGCAGGTAGAATAGGTTAGGCTCGAGACCGATTCAGGCTTAGCAGGTCCAAACTAGCATTTTAAATAGTTTGCAAAGAATTAAATAAAGCTAGCAGAGATATAGAAGGTGGGGGAAGAGTTCTAATATGCTTACCTTTAAGCAATCTCTATTGGGGGCATGTGGACATGCATCTGCTAAACTGAATATTCCCATACAGGCATAAGATTAACCCGAAAGTCTGCACTATAATATGTAATTATCTCAATTTACTAAGGCAAAAAAAAATGGGAGGTAAAGTGTTTGGTGCAACAACACAACCTTCCGTAAATTTTATGATTCTGACAACGTTCTAACCTAGAGCATAAGCCAGAAACTCTCAAGCTTAACTCAACAAATGAAGGTTTCTGTGCAATACGGCCGTTATGGCTGTGTGCATCCTGTTTGGAAAAGGCTGGTTTGAAACCTGCAGGAATGTCAAGGCAGCCCTTACCTGCAACTGGCTAAAGCTACGAGAAAAGACACCGTCGCTTTAAAGACATGGAATTCAGGGGCAAAGTTCCCACCCTTCACACGGTGGAGGGCCTTGTTGGCAGTGACAAATGCCAGTTCTCCAGCCCTCCTTTATGGAATATCAAAGCTCCTGTCTTTTTCCTCGTCGTAATTCTCACAGCAAATTCGAAACACTTCGATTCCAAGTTACTTCTAGATTGCAATCGCCTTTTTGGAGGGGGGGGGTTGGAACCAGCTTTTGGACTTTGTGCTGGAGGTGGAGAAAAAAAAAATCAAACTTTGATTTGGGGTTTTGCCGATTAGATAGATTTGTAGTTATAGAAATGGCTGGTTTCTTATGCTATTATGTAAAAGGGAAAGGTTGAGGTTTCAGGTTTACTACCTTATTCTACTGCACCAAAAGGAGCTGAAAGTCAGTGCCTTTCCCTTTTTCTTTTTCCTCTCTATCCTACACTTTTCTCTTCTCCCTTTCCCTCCCTTAATTCTCTCTTTTTTTTTTACGCTTGTATTTTGATAACCTAATAAAATGGTGGATTGCAATCACCTTTAATGTACAGGGAATCTTGTGATGTGACTAGTATAAATATGAGATAAACAAGCTAACAAAGGCTTAAGGGTGTGGGTGGGTTCTAGCATTCATACATGACAGTATAAAGGCCCATCAGAAGAAAAAGACAGAGAAATGGTGGACATCTTTAAAGATACTTGATTAGGCTAGAATTCTACATTTCAAATGTATTGAGACAAAGATCCAGGAGGAAATTGCATAAATGTTAAGGGTAATTAATGTCCGTGCTTTTTTTTTTTTTTTGGGGGGGGGGGGGGGGAACAAAAGTGTTTTCCTNGGGGGGGGGGAGAGGAACAAAAGTGATTTCCTTAGATCTACAAAATATAACCTACGCTTAACCTTTTGTTGGTTAATTACTTTCAGTGCATTTGTACAAGTGGTACATAGGCCATAAAGATATTCTGTTAACACTCCTGGCCCTCCAAAAGGTCTTTACTAATGTACATTATCTCGTGTTATGTGGCACTAGCTTATATTTGTGAAAACATGTTGATCATTTTGCAAATTGGAAATGCATTCTGTTAAAGCTTTGCGGTTTTTTGGAAACGGGAAACTGGTGTATGCAGACACTCCCACACAAAGTACAAATGACGGAAAATACAGGTGATGATTTGTTTCTGGTTTGATGCCCCAACGCCAACGTAAGGGTCATGCAAAAACAAAAATAATCGCTGATGGACTGGAACTCTATTTTATAAGGGAGGGGGGAGGGGGAAACTGGTGCCTTAGCTTAATAAATAGGTAGCAGGCAGGCAGGCAGAATACTAATACCAGAAATCCAAACTTCAATTCCAAATTCAATATAGGTTCGTGAACAGTCTTGAGCAACTGACTATCTCTCAGTTGTAGTTTCTGATTTGTAGATTTGGGGGATGGAGGAAGTCGGATAAGAAAGAAGGAGAGTAATGCAACACAAAAAAGGACCGTCTTAAATCTGACTTTCTAACTAAGCGTTTACCTTTTGCTTCGCCATTTACATTGTAAGATGTAACCGTGCGCTAATAACTTTTCATTTATAACACGCATTGTAAAATATCTGTAAATTAGAATATGGAGTGTTCAATCCCTTTGTCACAGAGTAATAGTTGGCTTTTGGTAACACACAACATTTCCTCCATTTCCTCCTTTGCCAGCCTGAGATTGTCTCTTGAATCAGAGTGGCCTGCTAGCATGCTCTTCCTTTCAAATTAGCAAAACCTATTTTTAACTTAAATAAATCCTGGAGGAGGAGGAAGAAGAGGAGGCTTCTTTATCCGCCTCTGGGATTTTAAGTCACACAAATATGTTCAGAAGTCAGGTCTTATTTTTACAATCTCAAGGATGAATAGAGGATCTCTTACACAGATCTTTATAAAAAGATAATCCTCCTAGGTACCAAAACAAAACAAAACAAAACAAAACAAAACAAAAACGCTCCACAGTAACCCAGCCCTGTTACAGTTGGAAGAAAGGAAGAGAAGTTTCCCCTTTAATAAAACCTAACCTAGGTTTTTTCTTATTCTGATGGATTTAATTAGCAATCTACGATAATACAGGTTTATCAACCCATGCTCAAAAGTTTGTAATAGTCAAGTGATTTCAAAACGCACACAAAACAATCCATTTCCTGTCTCAAGGGCAACTGGATTCTAGGCAATTTGATAACCGAATCAATTATGCAAACAAAGCAAAATGTGTGTGTTGTTGTTTTTTTTTTTTTGCATGATTTATTTCAATTCTTCCCAAGACGACCAGGCCCGATATATGACAGGAAGCAGAACGCAGGAAATTCAAGACATATCATGAAGAGAGTGGTATTTACTGAGTAAGAAATTGAGCCCATATACACAGCAAATACCACTGGCGGTGGGCATAGAGGAAGAGAAGGAAGATATATCTTTAGTTTTTTGTAAAAAAACGAATAGACTCGATCCATTATGCTGGAAGAGTTTCAGAGCTGAATGTCAGGACTTCTGCTGTAGAAAGAGCAGATTCAAAACTCCGATCAGCAGATGGCGTTGAGGAAAATTCCTGCTTGAAAGCCAGAGAGCTGATATTCCAGCAAGGATTTTCCAGGTTGTTGTTCAAACTAGGGAAATGTCAACCCTTCAAGGTGGTCCAGACAAGCACCAACCAGGAGTACTACAATTGCCTTTATGGATAGGTTCCCGTAACAGAATCTTACTGGTCTGGAAGCACCGCTCCCACTTACCCAGTGGTGGGATTCAACCGGTGTAACAACCGGTTCGGCGAGCTGCACACGCACGATGCGTTTGAAAATAGCAAGAAAACTTACCTGGTACTGCAGCCCCAGTGAGTACAAACAGCTGAAGTGTGGCAATTCACGCTGCCGCACCAATCAGCTGGACTTCAAACAAAGGGAATATAGGACAGAATAGAGTATGAGGCAGGTGGGCAGGGCCAAATGAGCGCCGGAACTACCGGTTCGCCCGAACCGGTCCGTACCGGCTGAATCCCATCCCTGCCCTCACCACGATATTAAAAAAAGATGTTAAGACTCTGGAAAGAGTGCAGAGAAGATCAACAGCAATGATCAGGGGCTGGAGGCTAAAACATATGAAGAACAGTCGCAGGAATTGGGTATGTCTGTTTTAATGAAAATAAGGACTAAGGGGTGACATGATAGCAGTGTTCCAATATTTGAAGGGCTGCCACAGAGAAGAGGGGATCAACCTATACTCCAAAGGACCTGGCAGCAGGACAAGAAATAATAGATGGAAGATCATCAAAGAGGGATCCAACCTAGAAATAAGGAGATACTTCCTGACAGTGAGAACAATTAGTCAGTAGAACGGCTTGCCTACAGAAGTTTTGTGGGTGCTCCATCACTGGATATTTTCAGGAAGAGATTTGCCTGAAAAGGTATAGGGTTTCCCACTTGAGCAGGAGGTGGGACAAAAGACTTCCAAGGTCAGGGGTGGGATTCTACCAGTTTGGCACGGTTCTATAGAACCGGTAGCTTCCCAAAGAGCAGTTCTCTCTGAAGATCTTCTTTCCTTCGGTTGGGCCCACCTGCCCGCCTGGGCTCAGGCTGTCCTTTATTCTTACCTTAGTTGCTTTGCGCGGCACAGCTGAGTGCTGTGCGCCAGAAGGAGATGGTGATTGCTTGCAGCAGAAGTCGTTTTGCAAGTACTGCACATGAGCACAAAGTGTGCATGCACGCACAAAGTGCACACTCACCAAACCAGTTGTTATGCCGGTAGAATCCCACCCCTGTCCAAGGTACCTGCCAAATCTGTTGTTCTGTTATTTATTTTTACTCTCCAGAAAACTAGAGAGGAACTCTTTTAAGGTGTTTCCCATGTCCCATTTTGTTCTGTGGGCTGAGATACCTTCTGCATAATGCTTCTCTCCTGCATGCAGTCTTCTTCTGTCTCCCATTCTCACATACCATTATGGGTAAGAAGGCTTGCTCTTTGACTAGCCTATCAAGGCCTTTATTCCCTAAAAGTAGGAAAGGCCGTAATAGAAGCTAAAATTTGATTTAAATTGCAATTAAATAAATAATGTGACTCATTAAAATACTGTTAGGGTGCATTACTCCCGCATTTAATAATTTTGGTTGTTTTGTTTTTTTTCCCCCAAATAAAAATCGGAAGCAGCAGATTTTGAAGAGATTGATGAATTCTTTGGGATCCACATGAGATCATTAGGTAACACAGCCCTAACACAGAAAGGGCTAGATGGACAACCGTTTCACCTGGCACAAGGAAGCTTCCTGTGTGTCTATCATATGCCCCATATTCTAAAATCTCAAAATAAAAGATTTCAGGGTTATCAGTTTAGGGCAGTGATGGCTAACTTTTTCCACATTGTGNCCTTGCAAATGCAAAGTATGCATGTGTGTGTCCCCCATTTGCACATGCAACACCCCGCCCCACCCCCTTATCTGCACTGTGCATGCATGTGCCTCCCAGCTGATTTTCAGCCTGTTTGAGGCCTTTTCGCCCTCCCGGAAGCTCGAGGGAAGCCTCTGGAGTCTTGGGAGGCTGAAAACAGGCCCGTTTTGCCACTTCTGGTATTTCCAGAAGGCCCATTTTTCGGCCGCCCGAGGCTGCAGAGGCTTCCCTCAAGACTCCGGGAGAGCAAAAATGGCCTCAAACGGGCCAAAAATCAATTGGGAGGCACACGCATGCACAGTGCAAGTAAGTTTGGCTGGGGCTCGCGTGCCCGCACAAATGGCTCTGCATGCCACTTGTGGCACATGTGCCATAGGTTCACCATCACGGGTTTAGGGTTTTCTCTAGTCCACTATGGCAACTTTACAACCTGTGGACTTCAACTCCCAGAATTCCTGAGCGTGGCTGGCTCAGGAATTCTGGGATTTGAAGTGCATCAAATTGTCATAGTGGCCCAACCGCTGCTCTGATCAGTTTTGAAGAGAACAATATGAACTGGTGTAGACGGTATTGCGTTACCAAATAAGGCAGCTTAACTCAATTCCATATGTGCGTTGCCGGGCTAGGAATATGCAAGGAAGCTCCAATTTTCAAATTCTGATAACTGAGTTATCTCAGAGGCCCTGGATTGATTGCTCGTTATGGAGAAGGGTAATGATATCTGAGCTTAGGAGGCAGAGAGAGAGAAGCAGACTGGTGTGGAATCTGGACTACCCTTGTTTAGAGAAAAAACAGATCTTTTTTTTTTTTTAATCTCCAAATTTTTTTAAAAATGGAGCCAAAATTACAGAAAGCCCTCAACTTACAACAGTTTGTTTAGTGACTTAGGACCGTTTTTCACACTTATGACCATTGCACCATCCCCACGGTCACGTGATTTACATTTGGACGCTTGACAGCTGGTCCATATTTATGACGGCCGCAGTGTCACCTGATCCCCTTTTGCGACCTTCCGAACAGAGACCATGGGGGGAGAGCCAAATTCACTTCACGAACGCAGCAAGAGAAGTCGTAAAATGGGGCAAAAACTCGCTTAACCCATTTCTCATTTAAAAACGTAACTTTTGGGCCGCATTGTGGTCATAACTCCAAAGAGGTATTTACAGGAACGTCTCCTTCTGGCATCAAGATCCGATCGCCCTGTACGCTCCCATAGGCAGGCCCTCTTAGGGGTACCGTCTTCCA
>AZIM01001673.1:50593-60731 GCA_000516915.1 Ophiophagus hannah
TTTACGTGCTTTCGAACTGCTAGGTTGGCAAAAGCTGGAACAAGTAATGGGAGCTCACTCCATTATGTGGTGCTAGGGATTCTAACTGCTGAACTGCTGACCTGCTGATTGACAAGCTCAGAGTCTTAGCTACTAAGCCACCATGTCCCTATCATATATAGTACAATATCATATATAATACAATGTATATTAGGAGTATGGGAGTTAGACTGCATAAATCTGTATGACACTAGTTAGAAAAAAAGAAATAAAGAAACCTCTAACTTTTAGTTGTCGTCTAATAGTTACTAGACAATCTGTGCCCTTTCACAGATATTTCCTTATCTAATACAATAAACATGTGCATAAAATCAGTGAGAAGGGTAGCAATTTCTGACTTCCTGCTGTCTTCCTCATTGAGTTTCCTTGGGGAAGGCTGACAGGGAGCATCTGAAATATGTGAGTCCCCAAGAGGTGCTCTAAGTTTCACTGGTGACACCATATTTCAGGGAGACAATATCGAGATGCACAAGAGGTACCAGGTGGGTCAGGGAAAGCACATGGGGAAGTGACACAAGTCAGGGAGGGAATGTGAGAGTGCTGCAGGGTTCAGGGGAGGTAGGCAAGGAGCAGCATGGAGTATCCTAGGGAAGGCATGGGCCAGGAAAGTTACTCAGAGATTTCTTGCTCTGTTCCCTCCTTCCATCTTTTTTCCCTTCCCTTCTCTTTCCAGCTGGCCAGTATATGGCTGTTGCTGAGTGTGGGAAGGAGTGACAGATTGCGAGACTGACTGGGAAACTGTCACAGAATGTTGTAAATAAAGATCATGTGACTGCAGCAGCAGCACTGCAGGAGCCAGTATCACTAAAGCAGCCACAACTTTTCCAAATTTCATTCTCCCAGGACTCATGAGTCCCAGATTCTAGACTCATTCCTCGGTGGTGCAGTGGTTAGAGTGCAGNNNTGCAAGCTACTCCTACTGCAATTTGGCAGACTGAATCCCACCAGGCTCAAGGTTGACTTAGCCTTCCATCCTTCCGAGGAGGGTAAAANTGTTGGGGGCAATATGCTAACTCTGTAAACGGCTTTGAGAGGGCTGTAAAGCACTATAAAGTAGTATATAAGTCTAAGTGCTACTGCTATTGCTATTTTAGACCATAGTTCAAAAATTGTTGCGTTATGATGCACTGTTTTATCCAGTCATAATGAAAGGTCATGACAATGA
This sequence comes from Ophiophagus hannah, assembly GCA_000516915.1. NCBI lineage: Eukaryota > Metazoa > Chordata > Lepidosauria > Squamata > Elapidae > Ophiophagus > Ophiophagus hannah. The sequence continues at coordinate 51,798 of AZIM01001673.1, forward strand.
GGGTTTTAGTAGTATACAGATTCAGATTGTTTTCAGCCTACATCAATTATCTTACCTACTATAACTCCTAAACAGAGCTGCAATCAGAAGACGAAAGGCATCACTCAATCCTGATTGCCCCATATGATCTCCAAAATATAAAAATAATTTCAACATGAGAATGGCATAAAGTATTACATATATAAATGCAGAACATCAAGTTAGTTAATTTTTAATTACATGTACAAGAAAATGAAATGAAATCAGATTTAGTTTTACTGCTAATGCTTTCTAATGTGCAGATCCCAAAAAGCACTTAGATGTGCCCTTCATCTGGGCATCTTAAAATTCATTTAACATTGTTAGGCCAATTTCCATATACTTTGTACAAAAAAACTATTACTTTCTTCTATTCCCTAGAATTATTTGCAGGAATGTATCATTCCAAAGACCATTATAAAAATGACTGCATCAAATTATAATCACTAAAAATGATCAAGTGATATTATGGACAAAAACCGATTTGCTATACAATGTTCTGACATCCATTTTAAAGATTGAAAAAGCAGATGAGTCCAGTCCTTAGAATGTTAGTTGATCTGCTACAGCAAAATCATCTTCTACAGAATAACAATAGCACTTAGATTTGTATTTTGCTTCACAGTGCCTTACAATCCTCTCTAAGCAGTTTACAGGATCAGTATATTGCCCCCAACAATCTGGGTCCTCATTTTACTGAAATCAGAAAATGAAAGGCTGAGTCAACCTTGAGCTGGTGAGACTCGAACTGTCAAACTGCTGGCAGCTGGCAGTCAGTAGACTTAGCTGCATTCTAACCACTACACCACCATGGCTCACTAGAATCTGGCAGGTCCATTGGCAGGTGGTCAATGGACTTTGTTTTTTTTTTAATCTTTCATAAATCTGCCATATACTACTACTTATTAGTAAGGACTATACTATATTTCTCAATTCCTGCATCGACCAATTATCTAAGGGATATGACAGAAAGTCCATTTGCTATAACTTTCTCAGGACAGCCATTAAAGGGCTAATGAAGCAAAAGTACATTACATAGCACATTTCATGTATGGCAAAGATGCAATAATCTTGGAGCTAGTAATTTTTTCCTTTAGCAGGACAAACGAATCAGTTATCCCAATGCACCATCTTTTGGGTTACAAGTAGTCCTTTATTAAGGATAATAATTGGGACCAGAATTGCTATCACTAAGCAATACAGTCATAAAGGTCACACGACCACACCACTTAACAAGGGCAGTTCTACCACTTCCAGTTGCCATCATTAACTGAATCCCCCAAATGTTGTTGAGTGCGATGACATGTGGTTGCCAGTTGGATTTTCCTGCTGACTTTCTCAATGACTTTGCTTCTGGGAAGCTGGCAATGAAGGTTTCAAATGGGTATCACTGACCACAAGGACTCTGCAATATTGTAATTGTGAGCCAGTTGCTGTGATAGGAAGAACTTTGAGAGCCACTCCTAAGTGCCATTCATTCAGCACTATTGTAAGTTCAAATGGTTGCTGAATTTATTTATTTATTTATGGTAATAGTTTGTGTCTTATCACCATGGCTGTACCAATACCTTGGAAAATCTTGGAAAGTATGAATGTCGCTTTTCTATATGCCTTACCTTGACTGTTAAGCCAGTGGTAAGCTGATAGGCTTTGGCCAGCTAAGTATTTGTTTCATTTCAAGATTATCTATAATCTCTTTTTATATGTTTTTTCTTGGTTCTATCTTTTTTTTGCTTTTATTGCATGCATTATATTTAATTACAATGTGTTTTTAGATTATTTTGAGCTGCTGCAAGGGTAGGAGAAATGGTAAGGAAGGAAGGAANGGGAGGGAGGGAGGGAGGGAGGGAGGAAGGAAGGAAGTTATTCTTTTTCATAGAGTTATTTTGTTTTTATTTTGCTTAATTGTGGTCTTTTCTCCATTACCATTTGCAAAAGATATATAATTAATTTTATGCAATCGGTCTAGCTTTTTCCCTAAACATATAGTATCCAGCTACATAGGGTGTATGAAGCTATTATTTAAAACTGCTCAGTTAATTAATCCACAAATATCTAAGTCTGCTAGACTATAGATAAACAATATTATCTGTAGACCAGGTTATAGAATCCCCTCCATTAGTGCTGCAACAATCCAGGTGATGACTAGATGGAAACAAAGAGATACAAACAATGTCAGATTTCCCATTTATTTTAGATCAGTCCCCTGACATTCATCTCAAAGTAAACACCATAGTTGTAGACAATTCCCACCTTTCTGGATTCTATCATGCCTTTAACTTATGGCATGCTTAGCTGCAATTCTCAGAACCATTTGTACAGGAAGAAAAGCAGAAACAAGAAAATGTTTCTGCTTTCCATATATGTACTGTTATATGCCTATGAAAGTTAGAACCCACATATCAGATTTCTTCATCTATTAGATATATGAATTATAGTTTATCCAGGGAGCTTCTGGATTTCACTAGAAAGATTCATGTGTCCAATTGTATGCAGTAGTGTTAAAACAGGTCTGTTTCTTCCATTACTTCATAATATAAAACTTGATCTACAGCTGTTGTGGTAAGCATAGTTATATGGTATCAATTCTTAGTAAAAGAAATATGCCTTATTTCTAAATAAATGTGATTTGGGGTAGTAGCATCTTTTTTTTAGTCTAGGTTACTCAAGTTGCAACCACATAAAGTAGCTTTCCAAGTGGTGTTGACACTCCTGTTTTGAAGTCCCAGTTAGCCAGAAAAAAAATATCTACCAAGTTATACACGGCTAGTTCACAAAGTGGCCACACATTTACAATCAGTTTGGACACATGGCTATCATGAATGTCCATAGCGGACCAAAAAAGATTGGGTTTTCTATATAGTTCATGCATCTGTAGGCCTAGAAATAAATTAATCCTGGCAAATAACCTCAGCATTAGAGCAACTGTGGCTGAATTCTTGTCATGATTAAGTCAATAACCTGGGGAGATTTAGTTCAGCTGTAGGTAAAATAATTTCCTCATTGAGTAAGTCAATAATATAATTCTGCTTTCACTGTTGGTTAAAGGTGTATGACAAATGCATTCATTTCAAATAAAAAAATAACAAAGTTGCCTAAGTATCTTTTCAATTGATTTTTTTTTTCAAAAGGCATTCTGACATGAATTAACATGCCAGAACCACCTACATCAGAACCTGTCAATCATCTTTTCATTTGGCAGAAACTGTAACAAGAATTCAGTTCATGTGCAACCACAAGTCAACAAAAGTAATTCAACAGAAAAGGCAGGCTGGATGAAGATGTATTTTCTTTTCTTATGTTTTTTTTGGTAGGATATGGATTTTTTTTCACTTGAAGACTCTTCTCTAGTCAAGCAACATAAGTTATAATAATACTTAGCATTCCGTGAGAGCTTTTCCTGACACCCTCAGAGCATTTAACTGTTGCATAATTAATCTTCACAGCATCCTGATGAATATTATAAGAAAAAAAGGTATGTAATCATGGCTTCTATACCATGGGCGATGGCTTTGAATGCTCTGAACTCTCCTACAGATGATAGCTTTCAACGGCTACTTTCAAGTAATGCTTAAATTGCCCTCAGCACATGACTTTGAAAAGTATGTGGATAGCAATTATCAATCCAGACTTCCTACAGCCATCCATTTGCAACCAGCACAGAGAAAAGAAGACAAACTACTGTGGTGATCTTCCTGCCTGAGTGGTAACCAACAGAAACATTTCGCATTGTCTCTCTGATCAAAACAATAGCCATTCTTCACAGTGTGGTGACATCACAAACAAAGGATGAACTTGATTCTTATTATATTGCCAACACTGTAACCAAGAAAGGAAGCGCACACCTCAAATTAGTGGTGCAAATAAGACCAGCAAATCACATAGCAATAATAGTTCCTAATGCAGAGGCCAAGTCAATGCATCTCAAAAAGCAGCCCCTTCCATTAAACCAGGAAAAGAAATCAGCAGCAGGATGCACTGATGGAAGGCACTGCTTGCTCAAGTATCAATTTGGCACAGTGGGGAGATGGGGAGCAGCCATGAATTTTTAAGTGAAATGAGAAAGGCAGGAGAAAGGGCTGCATGTGAAAGCACAGGGGGGAAAGAGAGTCTGTTCTGGAAAAGAAGCCACAAAAGAAGATGTACCTGAAATGGGGAAAAGGAGATTAAACCTGAAGAAAAAGCAAAGAAACTGGTAGTAAGAAAGATCACTTTAGATCAGTGTTTCTCTACCTCAGCAACTTTAAAATGTGGAGATTTCAATTCCCAGAATTTCCCAGCCAGCATCCAAAGGAATCAGCTTAAGGCAGACTTCCCCACATGGTCCCTCAAAAAAACATACGAGTGTATTTCACCAACTATACACTTCTCCTTCAGATCTCCTTGTTAGAAATTTTAGACATTCCAATCGAAGAGTAATTCTTTTAAATGCTATAGATTATGACTGATATAGCCTAAAATATCTGGGCAACCACACACACACAATAGTTAGTATAACATAAATAAATAATAAATAAATAATAAATACATGGAATACATTAATCTTTATTAATCCACTTATTTTAATTGCATTTCAACCCTTTTCTTTTTTGGTTCTGAACAGCCTTTTTTAGAGAAAGCAAACCACCAGTTATCTAACCACCTAATCTTACTATCAAGTCGTGTCTTTTTCTTAAGCAAAACAAATATAACTTTGTTGGCTATAAGAAACAATTTAAAACTCATATTATGAATGTTAAGACATTATGTTGAGTCTCTGTTGAATCAAACCTGCTTCTGTGCAACTATTTGGTAAAATCTATTTTTCTTTGTGACAATTCAGACATGCTGCACAGAATATGGTTTTAAAAGTCAAGATATTAACTACAATGGTACAATTGAAACACACCCATTACTTTATGTGAGTCACATAAAATTCCATTGTTGACTTCCATCTTGACTTCTTTAGCCATCCCTTGAGCACAATCCTGAATGTAGAAGTGGATTTCTGTTGATTACTCTTAGAATTATTTTCTGAGGTTTTCCTTGGAGCTTTTACCAATGGTATAAGCTTACACTAGGTTTTCCCAAACTTTGAGGGATACCTCCCTTGGGAGATGAAGACAGAGTCCTGGGGAGGTGTGAAGAACCTTTTGTTATATCCATCTTTCCCAACATTTCATTGTTCATTTTTATGTTTGGATATTTAAAGGGGTACATTTATGTGTGTACACCGCTTTAAAATTACACTAAAAAGTGATATGATGGCAAGAAGTTTAGAAACCCCTGACTTACACTCCACTTGATGACTTTGACTTAGGTTTTGGAATTGATATTTTGGATTTTTTTTTATTCTTCTCTTATGACTATACTGAAATAACTAGCACATTTTTGTATAATTCAGGTGAGTTTTTTTAAAAAAGAGGAAAACTTGTACCTGGAGGACATGATGTTGTTTTTCATATATATTTGTTCAGGGCCTTTTATGATAATCCCACATGTATCAATGGAAAAGGCCTAGTTGGATCCTTTTTATGGCATTACTATTCATTAGAACCAGTGATACAACAAACATCAGAGATACATGATAAGATTCTCCAACTCATATGCAGCTGACCATAGCAAGTTAATCACAAGCAATTAACCCGCCTAGTGGTCCAATTGATTACAAACATTTAAAAGAATAGTCCAGTAGTCTATAGTTGGAACTGGTGTGAAAGTCCAGTAGGTTGTCCATCCTTTGCTGTGTACTCTTACTCTGACAGTATGATACCCTACACTATGTTTTAAGATCTCCGACTTTGCTTCATTTTCTATTGCTTTTATTTTTTTAAAAAAATCATGTTATTCCCATGTCTTCTTTTCATTTGGCAACAGCTGACCCTGGCAGCCTGCCCAAAACATGTTAAATGACAAATCACTACCATATGAAGCCCTGTGAGCATTTCCTCCAGCCACAGAAAACTGGGAGGCCCGATCGAGTTGCTGAGTGTCAGAGAATTGTGTGGAGATCCGACACAATGCCTTCTCCTCACTTTTGTTTTGCGAGCCCGTCTAACACACACATAAAATCCCAATGTTGTGACTCAAACCAAGGGAAAGGCCACCCAGTTACCAGTTTCAGCTGAGAGCAACTCACTTAATTATATGTATTATACATATACATTTGTTAAAAAATACAAACAAAACAGGCAAAACATTTTACTAGATTAAAGGTTATGAAGTGTTCACACAGCTGACCAATATATTTCAATCGTTCCATAAGTAGGACCAGCTGATTTGAATATCTGGATGAATTCTGAAAGGCAGCAAAGGTATTGTTTTATGCATTTCTTTGTCGGCTCTCTAGTGATCTTCTGGGTATTTGCAGGCCAGATCTGACAGCCTTATCCACAAGGTAAAGTCACAGGATCACGTTTACCAGAATATTTGGTTCTGCATTCTCCATTTGTGAAAACACCCAAAGGTAGCCCCACTCAACCATTTCAGGTCTTGTGTCCTATAAGACATTATTTTAAAAGCTCTCAACATCTTCCTCTTCCTGCCTTGTTTATTTACCAGATACTAAGCTCATTCTTTATCATTTGTAGGATGTCATTAGATGATCACTTGTGAAAATATTTCACAACAACTTTGTCTGTTATGGCTAAGTGGATTTGTTTATTTAAAATAACCAGGTAATTAACAATTAAAGGAAAAGAGAAAACCTGTACAAAAATTATAAAAGTAACAACAGACTGTCTGCAGGATCAATTTCTACTGTCCATAACAGAGGTATTTGAATGCTGTGATAAATATAGCTAGACACTTCTTCAGTGTTTAAAGTTTATGCCCATTACAGAGGCTTGCAAACTGTATAAATTTAAACCATTTGATATATTATTTGGATAATTTGTTGGAAAGCTTCAGTGGATCACACCACCACACAAAAACTCATTCCCAGCAAACTCATTCCATGTCCGAATTGGCTGAGAATTATAAAGTTGAAGTACAAAATCGCTTTGTGAGCCCCAGGCTGGGGAACATTAAATTAAGGGTGAATTAACACAAGCAAAAATAATCCTCACTATAGATTAAAAAACAATTAACAAATTATTCAAAAATAAAAATCACTCACAATTGTCAAGTTAACATTGGAGGGAGATTTACTTTCATTTCATATTTATAGACATACATTCTATAAATAATAGTGTGATATCATGTCGATTTAAAGTAAACATATAAGTTAAAGAACCGATGGTGTAGTAGCAATATTAATAATCCAGAGTGAATCCAATCTTCACTCTTTGAGAGCATATAAATCGAGGTGATCGGGATGGATTTACTCTATACAGTTTCATTGTGGAGATGGAATTTCATGGAAAATTCCAGAGAGAATCAATGAGGGGAAATCTGACCTGCATTTTAAGTAAATATTGGCAGTTTTCCAACCAGCCCACCAGCTCCAACCATCCTTGCAGATTCTTTTTTTTCCCCTAAGAGAAGGATCGTGAAGTGAGTACTAGATTCTACAAAGTATTTTTAGTAGGAAAAATTAGAAAGAAACATAGGATTCTGTCATTTAGAAATGGGAGGTAGTAGTAGTCAGGCTTCTTGTTGGTCTTTCGTTTTCCAAAACAATATGTTTGCTGGTAGTGTAAACTCTAAATCTACACACAANAGAGAGAGAGAGAGAGAGAGACTTTTCTCTTACATTTCTTCAAAGGAGATGGATGGCAAGTATTGTATGGTCTATATATTTCAAAGAAATACAGCTGACAAAGAAAAACAATATCATTTATTGGCTTATTGTAAATGTCACCCAATTTGTTCTGCCAAAGAATTGGGAGATTATTATTCTAAATGAGAGCAGTGATGATTGACTTTGTGGGAAAGTTTATGAGATATTGGAAAATTCTATATATAACAATAGAATTCTGACAATGTTTAAGGCCATTACAAATATTTCAAACTTTAGATTCCATTTCCTTCTAATTGGATTCCACATCTACATGGTGTTATTAAACTGATTAAACCGGTTAATGGAATTAATGTGGGATTAAAAAAAAAAAGAATTAGCAGAATTGCTGTGAGTTTTAGATAAATTGCTTATGTAGAATCATTCTTAAACTCAGGTTTCATGTCCAGATGAAAATAAATATATACAGGTAGTCCTTGATTTATGACTACAATGGAATGTGCATAAGTGGACGCACCATGTGATGACTATTTTATGGCCGTTTAGTTGTAAAACAAGTCACCATGTTTCAAAAGTGACTTAATGGTCATTAAGTGAACCATGCGCTCATTAAGTGAAGCCATTCTTCCAAATGGGTGTTTTTGCCAGAAATTGGGAAAAGTTACAAATCACGGTCACATGAATGTCGGACGCTGCAACCAATCATAGTCGTGAGCCAGTTGCCAAGCATCTGAAATGCAATATCGTGACTGCAGGGGTAGGTCACAGTCATAACTTCAAGGATGGGTCATAAGTTGCTTTTTTAAAGTCCATTGTAACTTTGAACAGTTGTTAAATAACCAGTCAAGTCAAAAACTACCTGTTGCATGACAATTTCACAAAGGAATAATAATAGTGTAGAATAATAATAATTACAGAAACTTAATGTCTACCTAAAAGGTCATCACGGCAACCTCTCATTAAAGAACATGATACACAGTTTTGCCTAAAGAATTCAAGCAGTGGGATTGCTTCCCCAGCTACTTAGTTTAAAATAATCTTAATCATCATATCTGAAGACAATTTTCCCCCCATAGGCAAATACGTTTACTAAACTTGCAGTCCCTTATTGTGCAGTCATGTCATGTGATGACCTCCTTTCTATCATTTGAGACTTTCAAGAAGAGATTGGANNNNCATTTGTCAGAAATGGTGTACGGTCTCCCACTTGGGCAGGGGGTTGGACTANGTCTCCCACTTGGGCAGGGGGTTGGACTAGA
>AZIM01001673.1:82780-92845 GCA_000516915.1 Ophiophagus hannah
TATCTTTTCTTTTATGTACTTCTATTCTGTTCTGTTCTGTTCTGTTCATTTGTTTATGCAAATATACCTTGTGGATCAATACTTTGCAATGCCCTATCTTCTACCATGACTGCAAAGTCATTTCCTGATCAGATACTCACAAATCAAATAGATTTAGTACCATATATCTGAAGTCTGCATTTTGAAGTCTGTGTCAGTGAATATGCATCTCTTTACATTTTCTTTACATCAGGATGAAAGCATCCTTTTGTAGTTCTGCACAAACCCCTTTAGATTGTACCAATAATTTGCTATCAGGTCTAAATCTAGCCACCTTGTTGCTCACTCACTCTTTTTTTCTAAGCAAAATAAAAAAAAAATCTATCCAATACCAATTCTTCTGACATTCTCATATATTGGAAAATAGATCCTGAATAGATGTTTATGAGCAATATTTCTCCTACTCTTTAAGGCCTAGAGGCATCTGTAAAAGGGTTTTATACATTCCAAATGACAAATGTTCTGGGCTTTATGAGATACAAAATTAGACTTAACACAGAGCTTTCCTTCCAAGATTTTGCACTGGATGGTACCACAGAAAAGCTAATGCTCCTTGTAGAGGAGTTGACAGGTGGAAGGGCAAGCCAAATTTTTATGTAAAACAGGCTGAAAAGCAGCACTTTGATTTAATGCATGGATTCCAATCACATTGATTTGTGATTGATATTGCTGTTCAACATGAATTGCTATTTCAGTCCATTGGTTTGTTCCCATAATGGGGAATATAAAGTGTTGGTACATTTTGATATCATACACAGTGTTTTCTGGCATTTGGAAACCCATCTAGAATTGTTAAGCAACATTTTAGAAAAATTCGATATGTTGTCCTGGATTCCTCTCTTTCCCCCCATTACTAGGTGAATGTGGAATATGTTCCATTTAATGGTAATAGAATGGTGAAAGATGACATTTCTGGACACTCTCCAATCCCAACGTATTGCTTTCTGCTCTTTAACCAATTACTATCCATGGGAAAACCTATGCTCTAATCCCACTTGGCTGTTTAGGATTTTGTCCAAGATTTTTTTAAAATCTGCAAACTAGTTAAACCCACCCCCCTCAAAATATACTAGAAGATTCTTAGGAAGCAAGATTTACTTTAGTAGAAGCTATGCTCTACAAGGCTCATGTTTCTGTACGTTTGATTATTCTCTTCTTTAATAATAGTCTCTATCTTTTTACCCAAAGCAGATCTTAACTAGCCTAAAATTTCTTGTCTTCCCTCCTAAAGATTTTTTTTAATGGAATCCCATTGGATATTTTCAAGTTCAGACGACTTACTCCAAGAATCCTGGTAATGGTAGTCTCAGCATTGCCAGAGAGCTGGAAGTTGGGAAAGGCTCAATGTTGGGTTTATTGAAATACATTAGCAAAGAGTTTCTATCCCCAATTATTTCAAAACAGCCACAGCAAAATGATTCCCATCCCCTTGTTGTAAATTATGCCACCTTAAATGAAGAAAATTTGGAAAGTTAGCATGGATTTAAATAGGATTTGCACCTCTATTTAATTCTAGTAGACCCATTTAAATCAAGATCATCTACTAATAACTGATACAGTTTCCTGAAGAGCATTAAGGAAGTGGCTTTTCTGGAAAGTAGTTTTCAACTTTTCAGTTTAGCCTATAAACATTCAGAGTACCAATAAATGATTGGGCTCAGAATTCTATAATTATATTTCCCTTTTGTCAAGGTCCCACAAATGTGAAGTTTTCTCGGTACTGAAGACATCCATTCTGAATGTTCTTCTTAGAGACCCTCCTCACACACAAAAATCCCCACCTCTAGTTTGTTCATTGTTAAGAGAAACATGCCAGTAGGATTTTTGCCCTTAGATGAAAAACTGGTGCACAATTTAACCAAATTAACATTTAACTTCTTTTTAGATATGAAGCAAACTGAATCTTCCACTTGTACAGTTTCAAACAGAAAGATGCAGAAGTGGGGGGAAGGGGTAAGTGATAAGCAATCATTTTTTAAATTCTTTTTTTTTTCAATTTAAACTACTCCATTCCACTTGATTGGCTCTCTGTAGCAACAGATCAGATAAAGGTATACATTTTTATTTAAATTAGCTTTACAGGAGCAATCTCCTTTGGTTTTAGTCATGATTCTTTTTAAGGCAGCTCTTAAGTATAGTGAAATTAGCATGGGCAATCAGAAACCCATGGGTCTTTCATTTTTATACATCTGTAAACTTCAGTGTTTTAAGCCAAATACAATGAGCACATCATTTGTAAACTTCGGTATGTAATGACAAACCTATAGATGAGTTGATTGTTGTATTAAAACAGAAAATATAGGTTTCACATGGGAAGCTAGTCCTTATCAGAAAGTTGGATTGATGTGCGGAGACTGCTTAATCCAGAACTGAGGCTCTGAAAATTGCCTGGTTAATGGGGAGGGGGGTTGCTGGGATGGAGTGAGGAGCAATACAGTAAAAATTATTTGGTGGGGAGGGGGAGGGGAGAGAGAGAGATGGAGGGAGGGAGGGACCTCTTTAATTGAGAAAGCATAAACCAATGTTTTTCAACTGTAGCAATTTACATGTGCTGGTTGGGAGAATTCTGGGAGCTGAAGTCCACACATTGTAAATTGTTAAGAATGAGAAACACTAGCATAAGCACTGTCAATGCTGCTTAGGGTTTTCATAGCCTATCCCAATCAGCAGGGACTAGACTAAAGGAACAGGGTCCATTATAATCAATGCTATCTCGCTTATCTGATTATCCATGTCCTGTTCCCCAAGAAAGCATAATTGGTTGTTTGAATAAAGAGGGCATAAGAACATCATGGCACCCTTTTGGCCATCCCTTTCAGCAACAGACCTGTCCCCCTCAGTTTCTCCTAAGCTGTGTCAACCTGAATTTGAGTCCTCCATTCTCCATTGTAGACATCTTTGCTTTTCTTCTTGGTCTTTCTACTGAGGCTGCCACTGGATCAGACCATTTCCACCACATTCCTAAAATTGTCTGTTACCCTAGTATGGCACAGGCAAGCAACAAAACCTGAAAGGCAAAAATCTCGAAGTCTATCTATTGGCACTGACACTGAAACAAAGCTCACTGCTCTTTCCAAATATTTATTTTAAAGCAAGCTGGAAGCAAACACATCCTCTTTCAAATGCTAGCAAATTCCTTGGTCTCCCTCTCCTATTTTGGTGTAAAGGCAAGAAAACGTTTCGCTTTCAAACTTCCAAATGAAAAGCCACACTTTTTGAGACCTCACACATCTCATCAGTTCAATACCAGCCACAATAGTAAACATCTCACTTAACCCAGATGTAATGTACTAAACATCTAACGCATCCTCCATCTACGTGCGGATTTGCATAACTTAAATCCAGATATGCGTTACTTTTCCAAAACAAGAAATTAACATCTACTTTGAAACAGTATTGACTGAACTAAGTGACTGGTCAAAGAAGGATTTTATTGGTTTGATTTTTAACTACAGAGAATCTTATGCACTTTGGTATGGATAATTTTTTTTCCTAAAGCTACTGTTAGGCACAAATTTTCTTCCCCCCCAAAAAATTGCAAAATGGATAATAGAGCAGCACAATGATGTCCTAGCAAGCTTTCTAAAATGCCATTTTTAAGTTCAGTTTTCAAACTGCACGTGATCTTAGGAACATAACAATTTCCCCCCATACACATATATACTTATTCTCACTTTCTTCTCTATTCACAAAATGATAAAGGGCTCTTTCTGTCTTGATTTAGACAGTATTGTGCATTAAAATTACAGTGAGTGAGAAAAGGCAAGAGCAGCAGTGGGAATTGTCACTTACACTTTAGTTCCCTAATACAAGTTAAAAACTAACTAATTAAAGTTAAGAACTTTTGATCTGGAAGCTTCATTTTTAGACTGACATACCAAGTTTGGCCTATCAGCAATTTTTTGGTCAATGTTGTTATTGCACATAAAAGCCAGATTGGTGTAGTGGTTAAGGATCAGGCTGGAAACTGGGACACCCTGAGTTTCTAGTCCTGCCTTAGGCACAAAGCAGCCCAGAGATTTTGGGCCAGTCACTCTTTCTCAACCCTAGGAAGAAGTCAATGGCAAACCATTCTGGGGGAAAAAATCATTGCTATGAAAATGCAGAGACCTGTCTAGGCAATTGGCAGGCGTCAACACTGACTCAAAGCTACCCCACCCCCAAATACAAAACTATCTTCATGACTCAGATGAAGTCACGATACAGGGTTAATCGTGCAATCTGCTGTCACAACATAGCAATAGCGTTTTAGGTTTATGTACTGTCCCAAGGTGCTTTCCAGCACTCTCTGGTGAGTTTACAATGTAAGCATTATTTACATATTGCTCCCAACAATCTGGGTTCTCATTTACCGAGCTTAGAAGAATGGAAGGCTGAATCAACTTTGAGTCCCATCAGGAATTCCAGGTGTTGTGGTTCGCTGGCAGTTAGTGCAGATGGCAGCAAAGTTGGACAGTGAGGAAGAAAGGGAACCAGTCAGGAAGTCTGGAGAGGACTTGGATGAGGATCCTGCCTCCAATGCAAGGATGGGGCCAGGATCATCTGGGAGTGGAGTGCTACCTTCAAGAGCCTTCAGAGCCTGGCAGCAGCAAGGCAGAGGACTGAGGGGAGACTGTTCCCAGTGCACGTGTGCGCAGAGCTGCTAGAAGGCGAGAGCAGCTGAAGCAGAAGGGGCGACTTGGGAGTAAGACTGGGAGGTGATTGCCCCTCCCATAAGGGATAAAAGTCAGACCTCAATGACAGACGCTTTGCAGGAAGCAAAGCAGTTCAATTAGATTCTGAATCCTTCTTGAAGCTCTGCGTACTCTGGTTGGTTTCTTCTGATACTTCGGAGGGGGGAGGTTCTGTTATAATTACTTCTGTTTTTGGCAGCATTCCACAGCACTGACAAGCATGGGCTTATCTTGGGGAACTGTGTTTAATTGGTTCTGGCTGGGAATGCAAGTAATTCCCAGCGTTGCAATAAAATAGGNNTTGCTTTTAAAACAAGTTTGTGTTTAAGTATGTTTGATGAAGCCTGGATCAGAACACCAGGCTATAAGCAGAGTTTGCCTGCAATACTATACTTTAACCATAGCACCACCATATTCCGGAACAACAATTGCATGACGGGCAAATGGCAGACATTCAGAGTCAACATCGCTCAGGCAAAGAGCAAAGTTGAGGGCACCAGCCTGTCCACCATATTTAAGACAGGGGTCTTTTTTTATAAAAGGCTTCATCCTTTTATAAGGAAGGAGTTGACTAATGAAGCTATGCAAAGGTAAGAAGTAGCATCTCTCTCCAAGGCCACTGGCTAAAGAAACTGAAACAAGAAACGGAAAAGGAAAACAAGCAGAAAATATTTGCTGCAGGAATTCCTTTATCTCTAAGAAGCTGGTAATAGGTTTTGCTAGAAATATTTATAAGATTACTTTTTATTTTAATCGTGCATTATCCAAGGGTCTCCACAGGAGGACAAAAAGGGCAGGATGGGGGTCCAAGCCATACAATCAAAACCACACATTTTATTATTTATAACTTTTATTGCCTCTGCTGTCTATTTTCCCTATGAAAGCTCAACCACTTCATATGCAATTTGGAAAGTCTTTAGTAATGCTGAAGTAAGCCATCATTATCGTACAGTTGGCTTAGAGTTTTATATTTCCCTCCATACGTTTTTATGGGAGGTACTTTTAAGATGCTGGCCATGATTTAAGGAGCTCCCTGTTTTATTTTTTTCTGTCGTGGATAGTTTTGCAGGTAACTATTTAAACAAAAAGGAATTTTGACATCTGCATTTTTTTCCCTTTTCTTGAAGGAAAAAAAGTCAGATTCTGTTTATCTCTTGAGAAACTGATCTGCCTTTCCATAGAGCAGCATGAGAGAGAAGAGATTGATTTCTCTAGCCATATGACTCAGCACCACAAAGCCAGGAGGTGGCACTATATAATTTATGCCCATTTTAAAAATCTTTTCTTTTGGTTGTTCTTGCCAGTAAGGTACACAACTACTGAAACTTTTATCTGTCTCCTATTCTAGGGCTGGTAGAGAGAGTGCATGGTAGATATATCCCGATGATGATGATGATGATGATGATGATAAAAAAATAAGAATAAAAATAAAATAAAAATGTCTGGATAGTGGATGTGGCAGTGCCTGGAGACAGAAGAATAGAAGAGAAAGAACTGGAAAAGATAACAAAATACAAAGACATAGAAATAGAATGACTATGGCAAAGGCAAGCAAGGGTAGTACCAATAGTAATAGGTGCCTTGGGTGCAGTTCCAAAACAACTGGAGCACCACTTGAACACCATAGGCATTGACAAATTTGCCATCAGTCAATTGCCGAAGGCAGCTTCCACCCTGCAGTGATAACTGTAACACCATCAAACATCCAGATTTGCCNNNNCCAGGTCCTTGGTAAGGACTTGATAGGTAGACAAAAATGCCAAACCCAGTCTAAACATCTGGTTGACTGCTCAAATTATTATTATTATTATTATTATTATTATTATTATTATCATCGACATTGCCATACCTGGTGACAGCAGAATTGATGAGAAACAACTTGAAAAAAATATCCAGATATCAGGACTTGAAAATCAAACTGCAGAGACTCTGGCATAAACCAGTGCAGGTGGTTCCAGTGGTATTCGGCACACTGAGTGCTGTGCCTAAAGACCTAGGCAAGCACTTAAAAACAATTGGTGCTGACAAAATCACCATCGGTCAGCTGCAGAAGGCCACCTTACTGGGATCTGCTCGCATAATCCGCCGATACATCACACAGTCCTTGGGAAGTGTTCGACTAGTGATTTGTGATACGAAACCCAGAATAGTCATCTCATTTGCTGTGTACACTATCATTTATTATGTCTAATAATAATAATAATAACAACAACAGCAACAACAACAACAACAGTTCCTAGGTCCTTGGTTAGGACTCGAGCTGTTGAGCTACCAACCAGCCCCAAAGGCTGTGAATCCCACTAAAGATTAAATAATAATAATAATAATACCAGCAAGAACTACCAAGCTACCTCAAGGCAAATATCACAAAAAATTAACCAAGTTATAAATTATTTCAGATGACTGCACTTCTCCTACAAGTTTTGGTCAGTACTTCACTAATCAGGATTACCTGATTCTTTTTGTGTTATTTTAAGAATATAAAGGGGCAGTCTCTCTTCAGAGATCAGAAGCATTGTATCAAGTCCCTGTGGAACAGACTTCTGCAGCTTTGTCCTGGTTGGGATCGATGAAGCTGAACTTGCCTGGAAGGTATCTCAATTTGTTGATGCTGCTATGGAAAAAGAGAGAAGAGTTATAACAGGTACATCAGCCTACTTAAAAATTAGTTGATTTGCAATTTGAATCCAGGAAACTTACTGTCTGCCTCATGCAGTGACCAAAATTTCCACACTGCTGAAAAAATTAATTGCAACCAAGCTACACATTTACTTCCTCCAAAGTGTGTTTCTCTCACTACAATCAGTTAATATGCCTTTTCCTGTGCCTGAGACGGTTTGTTTTTTCTCCCCACCCCCTGCAGGGTGGAGAGATCCCTTAAATGAGTGCTGCTTTTCTCCAATCTCTGCTACTTTTCTCCAGTTAATGCGCTGATGATGTTGCCTAGTTTGGTAATGAAACATCTGCCAGGAAACAACCAAGCTCAGAGAGCACCAAGGACCCCACAGTTTCTCCAATCTCTGCCTGAGATGCTTTTCTCCACAGCTCAGTGCTTCCCCCAAAAGATGTTAACTGCCAATTAAGAAATTCAAATCTGGGACTTCAATTAGCTGACTCACAACTCTTTGTTGAAATTGACAAGTCTAATCAGCTTCACACCTTCCCTTTTAGTTTGCAAAAAAGCAGGTTGGGAGCTGGAGTCGGTAGGGTAGTAGTTGCACAACCAGGGTCAGCTCATTCCTTTCAATCTCTTTTCCCTATTGCAGGACTGTCAAACTCCTGGCCCGTGGGCCAGATATGTCACATGTTGGCCACACCCATGTCTATGTTCAGTGTAGTGAAGGGGGGGAAAGTCCCAATATGTCATGTGATGCCACCATGACGATGCGAGTTTGACATTCCTGGCTTATGCTGTGCCTGGTTACTCTGATGTAATCCCTTCTTCTCCAATCAGTGTAAATATAAACATTAATTCCCTTCTTACTAATGCTCCCAGCACAGGGTGAGTACTCCAAAGGGCCAGGGAGTCGGGTGGGTGGGAGAGAAGCTAAAGTAAAATTTTAACACAGTTATGATCATGCAGTTTCCCACTTAGCAATCATGTCACTTAGTGACTGAGTTGCCAGTTGTAATTGTGGGTCACTGAATGAGGTCTACCTGCAGTATTAACTATAATCTAATAAATACAACTATTTTCAAGGATTAGCTCTTGAGTTATGGAACTAAAATGAACAAACACAACTGAAGAAATAAAAGTACCATTCACTGCTACAATAATAAATATGGCTTTTTGTTTTTGTTTTTATGCTCTATTAATAATCACATTGGGGAATGAAAATAAAAAGTAACTTTACCTTCTGCTTCCGCCACATAAGATTTGTTTTCAAATCATCTGTCTTTCAGGTTTAACTGAAAATATCAATTAATCTACAGTTAATTAAATTTTACAACCTCTTCATGAATCAAAAAAAATTCTGTAATACTATGCAGGCAATGAACTTATTTAGAGCTTCTGCACATGACCAACACAAGAATTCTAAGTCAGTCACACCCATATGCTGTAAATGGGAAGAGTTTAGATGCAATGCATTTACTGCAAGTATAGAGTCCCTAATCTCAACTCATTAATAGTAAATGACTGATTTTACTCTGTTACGATATCCAACTGGACTCCAAATTACATTTTTCTGCCTTTGGCTACATATCTATTTGCAAAGCTGAAGTTAACTTTAAATAATTTGCAATAGTACATATTTAAGTTGAAGTAACATATTTCTGTAGTAGTTACTCACTGTATAGAACAACTCAAGCTGAATTTCAATATACTAACATCCCTACTGAGCTATTAGTTGGACTGAAAAAAAAATGTGACGGAATGTGTTCCAAGAGTTCAAAGCCAGAAGTTAAAAGAGGAAGAATATGAGTGTATTAGCTCCAGGAACTAGACAGAATTATTGAGAAAGAAGCAGATCAAAATGATAATTTGGTCTCCAGGGAGAAGAACGAGGTATCTGACTAGAACATAATTGTCTAGCTGTATGTGAAAGTATAAATTGGCACAGCCCTAAGGTACTAAAAATAACATTATATACTTGTGAAGTTTTTTGGTCTCCCACAATCCTACACTTCATTTTTTTTTCACCAAAACCACAAATGATTTTAATTCGCGTTGCTCTTTAGATGGGAACATACAGAAAATATGGGGAACTGACCACCCACTCAGACCATTTGTTCTTAGAGAATACATTACTATATTGCACTGCAGTACTCATATCAAGAATGAATTGATTGGTTGAATCCCCACCACCACTGCCTGGATTTCCCTCACTGACCACAAGCCACTCCATGAAGAGGAAAGGGCTTATCTTTCTGGGACTGACAAAAGTCCTAGTTATCAAGTCCATCAAAACCAAGAAGCACAGAAAGTCATCTTCTGCATAAGCCAAGAGATTATTGTGACAGTTACCACTGAGCGGTCTTTAAAAGTAATGCCACCATTGGGATGATGCAAATGTCAGTAATACAACCATAATTGGAGTTGTAAAAGTCGAGAGAAATGTTACATGGGAGTTACAGTTCCTTTTTTTTCCTAATCCCCTGGCTATTATTTCATGCAGCAGCCCCCAACCTCTTGGGGCACCAGGGACTGGGTTCTGTGGAGAGAGGTTGTTCCACTGACCGGAGAGGGTATGGTTTAATGTGCTGCCTGCATCCCGTGGATGGGGCTTCAATTGTTTGCATGGCCCAGTTTCAGGCATGCTGCGGCCCAGTGCCAGTCCACAGACTAGGGGTTTGGGGCCACTGACCTAATGGTTGTGTCAGGGGTCCAACAAATCCACCCCCATTCAAATCA
>AZIM01001673.1:119694-151958 GCA_000516915.1 Ophiophagus hannah
CCCGGGGGGGGGGGGGCATGGAACTAACTCTCGGGTAAGGATGGAGTGATGTACAGCCCAGAGGTCTTGAGGACTGATCCACGCACACAAGACACGTGCATGGCTTCATTCGAAATTATTCCCAATGAAATGTGCTGAAGATTCGGGTGCTTGCTTATTAATATTAAGGCATCCTAAGTAAACTGGTTTCTCTGGGCAGTTACAGGGTTAACAGTGCCCCAAGGAGCCCTCATGGTGGGAGGCGGGAAACAGAAGGGGGGGTGTTCCTAAAATGAAAGCCCGATCTTCCTTTAAGCAGCTAAATGCAGGCTTCCTGATGCCCAAATGATTTTCCCTCTTGATTCTATCTCACTTCCGATCTCGCCGTCCCCCTACCAATCATTAGTTCTCCTCTCTCAACAGATTAAAGAAGTCCACGACCTCCCAGGAACGAGGGCGCTGGTGCTGACGTTGCAGAACCCGCTCTGTAATTGCTTGCACCCTTTTCGGGTGAAAGCTCCTAAACACGCGTTTTGTTTCGTCTGCAAAGAAGATCCGAATCAGTTGAATGCGGGAAAGGAGATACTCTTTGGCTTTAGAGAGAGAGGAGAGTTTCTTTTAACCCTCTCTACCAAAGTTAACGTGCCTCTGATGGATAAAGCGAAGGGATAAACCTGAAGGTTTCAAAAGTGGCTGCTGGAAGGGGGGAAAAAATGTGCTTTGCAAGTTACATTTTTCCTTCCGACAAAGGCGAGACGTTTCAGCGCAATCCCTCAGGACCAACTGGAGAAGAGAATCTGCTGGAAGCCGTTNTTTAGGAAAGCAGCTCAGCCGACCACGAATGTCCTACCTAGGAGCTAGCCATGGCCACAGGCTTCGATGTGGCAACTCGACCCCGGCTATTAATTCAGGGAGGGGCACGAACGCAGAAAGCAGATGAGCTCTCGTCCTTTATTGCTGTCAAACGCTTCCCGGAAGGGGTCCCTCCTCCGGAAGTGGCGCCATGACTTCTCTTGGAAGGAGGAGAGGGCTGATGGATCACAACTGAAAAATCACTTTGGCCTGATGCCCGAAAGAGGATTTGGAGGGAGGGGGGAGAGTGCTTCCTCGGATAGAAAAGGACAGCCTCTAGGCGTTTGGCCCTGATTTAGGGAGAATAGCGATTGAAGGATCCTCAATCTTTGAGCAGTTAGAGTGGTCAAACATTTTTTTAGGACGGGGGGCGGGGGAAGAGTTCCATTGTCCCGTCACGTCAGCCGCCAAGTTGTTCCCGAATACCCTCGTCCAATACGGATCTTTCATATTCAATGGTCAAGCATGAGGGAAATTTTACAGAGCATCACTTTTGTCTCTGGAGGTCTCAAGGGTCTGGATTGTGAAAATTGGGTTAATTTTCCCTAATATTAGGAAATACTAGACGATTTGGATTACCACCAGCCCCATCATTCTGGACCATTGCTCACACCAGCTGATGGAGAGGAGTTGAAGTCCAAAGCCATTACTTGCCCAGCCGCTGAAGGCCGTAGCGCTGCAAACGGTGGGCTCAAAAACCGAGCCATAATTTGATCTAGTTTTCCCCCAAATCCGGGGAAAGGGGAACGCCTTCTAGCATCTCGCTCAATCCTCTGCTATCTCGGGAGGCAAACTGGAAAAGATGGGCGAAGTGGTTCCAAGAAGCCCACTGTCGAAGTGTAGTTTATTTATAAAAACCAAAAGGTTTGGGTGCATATGAGTGTGACATCACACACACACACCCGCAGTACACGAAGACACACGTACAGCCGACGGACAGATTAATCTGAGACAAACATAGCACTAGAAAGTAATTTCTTTAAAAACGAGAGCCTGACGCTATCTGAAACTGAGCCCTAACGGAGGGGTCCTTGGTGCTTTCTGAGCTTGGTTGTTTTCTTTCAGACGTTTCAACATTCAAATTAAGTAACATCATCGGTGCCTTTCTCTTGCTGGGCTTAAGAAAGGAAGGAAATCGTTCGCTTTCTCCGCTCTCAACGCTGCGATTCGGCTCCCGAAGCGAGTAGCTGCGGATTCTTCGGAAGCTGCGAGTTACGCTTCGCTGCACTCCGAGGCGTTTTCCCCCCTCGCGGCCAGTTGACCAGCTTCGCTCAGTCTTTGCTCTGCAGCAGTCCGAGCGAGGCGGACTTAAGTCTGATAAGGATCCGCGTCGGGTCTCCTCCTGCCAACTTGGGCTTTTCTTTAGTCGGTGGAGTTGATGTTGAAAGGCCAGCCTTGAAGGTGCCGCCCTTGGCGCGCTCGAGAGCCAAAGTCGCCTCGCCTTAAGTCGCCTTTCTAAAATAATCGCGCAGAAGACCGCCTGCCCTACGGTCTCCGGCGGAAAGAGCACACTTCCGCGCCAACCCGCCGATTAATTTGGGCAGCACCCCAGGATGACCAGCAGCAGAGAATTTACAGACGGCGGGAAGGCGAGAAAACGCAAGATGCCCCAGATCCTCGAGAGAAAATGCTGCGCGACCCAAGGAAAACAATCATTTACAAAGAAAGAATAAGGATAGGGCTCCCCTTTACATAAATTAAACCACCTGAAGGAGCCTTATGGTTAGCGTTGCATGCTCAAGATCCACAGCCAACTCTTGAAGGTTTAAACGCTAGAGAGGCAGCCTCACTGGGGTCAGTGTTTGAATAAACAGGACCGGGGGTCATACTGCGGGGCGGCAACACGGTGTGAGTTTCCTTTAGAGGGAAGCAGCGCAATACCGCCCAGATTAAACGAATTTAGTTACTGGTAAGAAATTCACCCAAAAGGCGGGCAAGCTGAAAAGTGTATTGCAACCTAAGTTATCGTTGTTAAACGTTGACCAAAAAAACCGGGGTTACTTGGAAAAAATAATCTGGTTCGAATATCAAGTGAGCCTGTTGCTCGCTTGGAAATGGCCCGTTAAACAAGCCACCCTTACCTATCGTTTGTTACTAACTACAACAGACTAAAGCATAAGCTGTGGTTTGTTTAGCCTTGGCTCCCGGGTCCGTCGGCTAAAGGACCCAAGCCTGGCTCTGGCCCGAAAGGTCAAAGTCACTCACCGCTGGTTAGAAAACCCGCCTGACTTTCGCCGCTCGAAGCGCCGCCGCCCGTNGTCACTCGCCGCTGGTTAGAAACCCCGCCTGGCTTTCGCCGCTCGAAGCGCCGCCGCCCGTTTTCCCTCTTTTCTTAAGCCCGGCGAGGAAGGAGGGAAGGGAGCGGAGCGCAAAACAGACGGATCAAATGCCGCCGGCGTTGCCTCCGAAAGAGCGGAGGAGTCTGGTCGCCCGCCGGGCATATCGAGGGTCCGAGTCCGAGGCGGTTTTGGAGATGCGGCCTTGGCCTGCGGGATGGGGATGGCAAATTAGATTCAGGAGTTTTGCGCCGCCGCCCATCGGGCCTTTAGTTAGTCTCCTCTCGCCTGGAGGTTTACGCTGATTAAGCCGCTTCTGATCTCCCCAGCGGGACTTTGGGGCTGCTCAGATATTCTTGCTTGTCCCCTTAAGCAGACTGTTTTTTCCGGGCCGTCTGGTCCAAGGCCCGGCCCGCTCTCGTCCAGTCACGCAAAGATGCTGAAATATTCGCGGCGTCCTCCTTCGCGGCTTTCGCTTGCGCTCCGCGGCAGATGATCCGCTGGAGGTCCGGGTGGAATTGAGGGGGGGGAGGGGGGAGGCGACCGTGGTGGGTAATCCAGCGTTAACCTGCCCCTTCCCCTTTAAAAAAAAACCCAAACGGCAGAATAAGGCGCTCCCCAGAGCGACTATTTTGGCTTGGTGGCGATAGCGATCTGGCCGTGGCTGGAAGGCGGGTTTTACGCCAGGAGGTGAGGCTCCAGCAGCCAGCCAAGAGGCGCGCTCCCTCTTTGCAGGGTCCACCCCCTTGAAAGCAAAACTTTTTTTCTGCCAGGGTCTGACCTCAGTGAAGGCGAGCAGAGCGCTTAGGAAGAGGCTGGCGGGAAACGGTGCGGATCCCAAGCCCGGGAAGAGGAGGAGGAGGAGGAAGAGGAGGAGGAGATCGGGCGGCTCGGGCGCTCGTTTTCGGCCCGGTGGACTTCGGAGAGGCTTTTTCCGTGCGGGGGGAGGGGGTCTGCGAGGAGCGCTCCCAGCCCTGGGCCATGTATTGGAAGAGCAGCCAGATGTTTGTGTGTAAACTGGAGAAAGACGTGCCTGCGCTTCGCCTCGCGACGGAGAAGGTGAGCCGGGCGTTTTCTTAAGCAGCTCGCCTTCCTGCTCGGAGCGCTCTGTGAACCGGAGCGGATTCGAATTTGCCTTGCCTCCCCCCCCCCCCCCTNNNCCCCCCCCCCCCAGCTGCAATAGGCCCTTTTGCTCCGGAGTAATCTGGGTTTCTTGATAGCTGGGTTAGCAAAAGCTTCTCTCCCTTCCCGGTTCTTTTCCTGCGCTGGGCGACTTTCGTCTGGTGGGTGCGTTTTCTCCCTCCGGTTCCAAAGT
The DNA here is from genome assembly GCA_000516915.1 of Ophiophagus hannah. Taxonomy (NCBI): domain Eukaryota; kingdom Metazoa; phylum Chordata; class Lepidosauria; order Squamata; family Elapidae; genus Ophiophagus; species Ophiophagus hannah. The sequence goes on from AZIM01001673.1 coordinate 124,117, forward strand.
ATCTGAAAGCAAATTTGGCACGGCCTGACCTGACGCCAGATCAGTGGCCTCAGCTGCAAAGGAGATTTAAGGAGAGGAGAAGCTACAGTTTTGTCTGTATTTATCCGGGCCCCCCCCACCCCTACTCGGACTTTTCAGTTAAATAGGAAACGTTAGGTAGGAAACATCCGCAGGAGGAAATCTAAATTAATCGAATATTTAGGCTAGAGGACTGGCGCCGCTTCAGCCACTTACTCTGGAATAGTCCCTTGACTTTAAGCCTTCGTGTGGCTCGAGGATTTTTTCCTGGCTTCGAACTACTCAAGGCAATATGTTCTAACCAGCAGGCTTCCTTTTTTGTTTTAAAAAGTCATTTCCCGGCAATCAACAAGCCAGAGCCAGAATCCTAAAGTCATTATTTTGCCTTCCATGGGAGTAATCCGGGGTAAGTGATATATCGCAGACCGTCTTCATTTTCTCCCTATAGTTCCCCTCCCCCCCCGCCAATTTAGGACTTATATCAGCTAATTGAAACTTTCATTTCAACCCAGAGTCAATTGGTAAAGAAACAGCGACTCGATTTAATTTGGCCAGACTGACGCCAGATCAATTGAACCCGATTCCATTTCCGGGAAAGAAACGTCAAGCGATCTCGGGGTTGCGGATTGATGACTGCCTTGCAATCTTCCATCGGGGTCCTCGTGCCCGAAGACCCAGGGAACTGGGGGTGGGGGAAATTAGACTCCGGCCTTTACCCTCTGACACGTGGAGGCGAGCTTCCCTGAATTAGGAAGGGCTTTTTTTATAAAAAAGCCCCTGAAAAAAGAGTGCCAATTCAGTTGTTAGGTGCCAGGCAAGTTCTAGAAAAGGGACCAAGAAGTCGCTTAGGGGCAGTTCGGTCTTCGCCGTGGCAATTTCGCCTTAGTGGTTCCAAAGATGCTTTGTTTTTTCCTTTCCAAAATTGCAATTGAACTTTTTTTTTTCCCTTTGAGAAGGGAAAAAAAAAGCCACCCAAGAAAATTCAGTTAGTTGTCTTTTGGGGAAAGGGAGGGGGGGAAGCACCTTTGGGACAACCACGACCTGGACGATTGAGAAGCTCCATAAGACAATTTCGCCTTGGTGGGTCTTTCCCGACTGGCGACGGCTAAACTCGGCTCCCTCAGTCGTCTGCGGCCGAGGCTGCCTCAGCGCTGTCTCTTTAACGGCTCTGGTAGGGTCAGGAGGCAACTCCTCCGAGTGAGGCGATCCTGAGGTAACTGAGACTGATTCGAAGACGCTGAGAAGGGAGAGCGAGGGCTGGGGCTGCTTTGTTTCGGCCCCCGAGCGGGGTTGCTGAGAGAGGTCGAAAGAGCCCGGCCGCCTCGCCCTGTCAAGCCCTCTTATGTATCCTTCCCCTCCCTTCCTCCCTCCAGTTGACCCAAGGACCAATTGTTCTTAATGACGCCTCAATTAAATTCAGCTGGCTTCTGGTTTCAAGGCTTCTCCTTTTCACAGGACTCTCCATTTTCCCGTCAGTTGTGTGTGTGTTTTAATTTCTCGAGTCGAGTGGTTCCCTCGGCCTATTAACTCCGCCCGGAGAGATTTAAGTGGCAATTTACAACCTCCGAGGGCCAGAGCTGGAAGTGGTGGGCGACTTCTTAATTGCAGCGAGCCGCTCGAGCGCTAAGAAAGCTGAGGCATTTTCATTCAAATCGAGGCCGGCTCTGGCAGCCGGGCCGGCTTTTGGGGAGGCTGCTGTTGCTGCACTTAGCGCTCAAGGTTTCTCCTCGGCTTGGGGGGGAGGGTGGGGCGGTCCGGCGTAGCCCTCTAAATGCCCTTGTTTAACTTTCTCTGGGTGGGAGAGGGGTCGACAGCCCCGCTTCCTTCCCTCTCCTCCTCCTCGCACGCACATTGAGGAAACCTCGCCTCAAGTTCTCGGAGCTCTCGGAGAGGCGCTAAGGCGGTCTGGTCTCTCTTTTGCAGTTCCCGAAGCTCATGGCTGAGGAGAGCGAGCGAGGGGCAGCCGCNNNGCAGCTGCTGCCGCAGCGACTGGAAGGAGGCGGAAAAGCGTCGGAGACACAGGGCTGGTAAGAGGGACTCGCGCCGCAAACCCTGAGGAAACGAGAGAGGACAGTGTGGGGAGAGGGACGTTCTTGGGATTTGCGAGGGGCCTCGGGTAGGTTGAAATACGTGAAGGGGGGGGGTTGTATCGGTTGGCGGGAACTTTCCTGGAAAAACAGCTGGCCCAGAAGCGCCCTCAGAGCGCTTGAACGTGGCAGGCAGGCATGTGGCGGCGGCGGCGGGCTGTGCCAAGAGGTCACTGCTGGCGGCTCCCGGGTTCGAATTCCCGCCTTGATTCGGCCAGGGAGCTGATTGGGCGACTGCAGGCGCGAGGGGTCCCCCTTTTTTTTTTGCTTTCCGGAGGAAGGGGTAGCGGGCGGCTCTGAGCCCGAACTTGTGAGGAGGGTCACCAAAGAAACGAGGTTTCGGGCGTAAGAAGACGCCAATGGGAGCAAAGTTTCTGGTCTTCACGGGGACTGGGCGGGAGAAGCGGCCTTGCAGCCGAGGTGGTTGGGAAGTTGTAGGACGCGGCGTTGGTTCTCCTCAGCCGGCGGTGCCTCGAGTGCCTCTGTCCCCGGGGGTCGTCACAACCGCCTGACTTAAGCCTAACGGGTTTTACACGCTTGGAGACTGCCCTGGTTGTTGCCTTAAGGAGGAGCGCGTTGCCTTGAGGGGTGGCTTAAGATGAGGTGAAAGTAGCGTTGTGGGAGGCGGCAGGGGGAAAAAAGAAACACGTCGCCAATCACGTCCCAAAGGTGTTTTTTTTTTTTTTCCCCCCAAGGGGCAACTTGGACTTTCTGGGTTTTTTGTTTTTTTTTCCCTATGAAGACGTTTCTCTTCTCATCCAAGAAGCTTCTTCGGTTCTCGGGTGGAAAGCAAAACGTCTTCAAAGAAAAACCAAAGAAAGTCCAAGTTGCCTCTTGGTGGTGGGGAGGGGGGAAGCAACTTTGGGACAACCATGACCTGGGTGGCTGAGAATCTCCATTAGACACGTCACCAATCGGCTTTGTGCCCTAGTTGGGAAAGGCTTCAAAAGAGCCTTTGCCCCAAGACTCGGATTGAAGGGAGGAAAAAAGAACCGAGTCTCGCTGATGACAGACCTGTGCTTGTGTCTCTGTGACAGGTGAGTCCAGAGGTGGTGGCTGATGAGGATTCTTGCTCTTCTTCCACCCCGCTGTCGCCGTCCTCTTCGCCCCGTTCCCTGGCTTCTGGCTCAGGCAGCTGCGGCTCCAGCAAATGCATCTGTAATAGTTGTGGTCTAGAGATTGTGGACAAATACCTACTGAAGGTGAGCAAACACTGGGTCCGTGAATGAGAAGGCTTCAGTAGAGTTGCCGTTGGCATGGTAGTAATTTTCTGGAAGAGGAGCTGCAGCATAAGCCAAATAAACTTCTCTGTCTGGGAGAAGAAATGACTTGAGACTGGAATAGAGACAGCCTTTTAGAATATTGCTTATCTTATCTGCAAGAATAGAGGAGAAAGCAACCCTTACTTTTGTAGCTGAATAAAGATTGCAGATTTTTGTGACTCTTCCTGGTGGATACATTTGTTTGGCTTTAAAGTTGTCTCGAGACTTTGTTGCAACCCGTAGCAGCTGTTTGTGGTACAGATTAAAAGTTGGAGAATAAATACTATGTTTGGAAAGAAAAAGTATTGCTGAAATAATTCCCTTTCATTGTAATAGATAAACAGTGGCAAGTTATCACAAAGAGAAACTCAGTTTTCAAATACTTTGTAATTATAAAATATATTTGGGATTAATTTGGAAAAATAGCCTGGATGCCATTCCAAATATTTTCAAATTGTGCCTTCTGCTTTCTTTGTTTTAATGGACCACATCAGGTGAGCTTAATTCAGGTTGCTATCAACCAGACTTAACATTTAAAGGAAATTAAAGTACTTCAACTAGAAGTAACTCTATGAAACTTGGCAGAATGTCATCTTTGGCCTTTCAGAAATAACATGACACTCTTGAATTAATTTGCATATTTAGTCACTATTAATTCAGGAATGTCAGGGCAGTGCAGTATTAAAAGGCAAATAACAATACTTTATGTTAATTTTAATATTTAAACTTTTTGTATGGGTTCAGGGATAGTATGCATTAAGATATAGTAAAGATTTTTGATTCTTAATTCACATGTTTGTTGTAAAACAGCATCTTAACACATTCTATAATTATAGGCACAGTAATTTTAAATATTTGTATATAGTAAATTTAAATGCAATTTATGAATGACTTATGGGTAAATGGGTAATGATTTAATCTAAACTGAAACCTGATTTTCTTGTAAAAGGATGGTAGTTTTGATTTTGTTGTAAAAGGGCGGTAGTTTTGATTTCATAGTTGACACATTGCTGTATTTGGCAATAGCTTCCTATAAATAATTCAATGTTCAAGTCAGGCCAAATAAATATGTTTGTATCTATGTATTTGTGAAGTGTCACTTTCCAAGAATTAAATTATTTTAATTCTCTACTGATAAGAAGGCTAAAATAAGCTATTTTCATATTTTTCTTGCTTTTTAGCTGCATGGAGTTGTTGAGTAAGAGAAGCTGATATTTCCTCTCCAAAAAAAAAAAAACACCCTGTTTCATTCCCTGCTGGACATCTTAGCCTAAGTCTTCAAACTGGACTTAGAATACCTTGATATTAAATGTTTATCCACAACAAATACTATATTTAAAAGCTTGCCAGAGCAACTGAAAAGCAAATGACTACTAAACTGTGTAAGGGACTCAAACCACATTGATCATAGCCATGAGTTCTGAAAAAGCATATGGACTCATTTTATTGAGATGACATCCAGTGAAATCATCCAATGATGTTAGGCCTGTGCTTGTGTCTGTTTTTTCTTAAACAAAATCATTGTCTTCTTAATAACTAATAGACAGTATATTCAGGGACAATTATTGCAGAGGTTTTTGTAATGTTCTCATTTACCCATAATTAAAAAAAAATTGAATTTGGGAAATATATGACAGGAGCTGATTTGCTCTAAACAAAAGAACAATTTATTATTGTTTAACTACAAACCAAACTTTCCTAATGTGTTGCATGCAGTGCCAAAATTTTAAAGCCAATGTTCTGGAAATTATCAAACATATTGATGTTGGGTAAGGCAATTCTTGAAAATTGAAATGCAATTATAAACATGTAAAGAGCACTAAATATATGAATGTTATTAACTTTCTCTAGCCCCCACATAGTTTTATTTCTAAACTGCTAGCTGCACTAAAGATTTTTTTTATTTCTAATGGGATGGTCACCATGGTTGGTATTATTTAGCTATAAAACTTAAGAGTCCAGACATTCTGAAAGTTGTATAACTATTATTTTCCAATTCTTAGTGTTGTAATTTTAAACTATTGTATTGTAATATATCACAACATAACATATTAAAAAACTTATTTGTCCAGTTAGCAGTCAATTTTATTCCACATCATTAATGCTGATTTTAATTTGTTTTGAGATTTAGGCAATATTATTTATATATTGTTATATTTATATTATTTTACCAAACCTGAGTGTAATATACTGACATTTTAATTTAAGCTCAAAGGCACTTCAGAAATTCAATTCTAAGAAATTATACGGAGTGGGTCAAAAAAATAATTTTTGCTTATTGAAAGTATAGCATTACTGACAAACCATTCATAACATCTTACTAAAGCAATTTTATTATTTTTGTCAGTCCAAAAAGTAGACTTATACTTACATCAAATTGTATGTTAATATTAATAAAATGTATAGTTTTGACTGCAAAAATAGCTCACATTTTCAACAAAGATGTCACAGGAGAACATATTCCTATGTTCTGAACTTTGTGTCATAAATTAAGAATGTCTTAAAACTAATGATAGAGGAAAAACCCTCCTGCATTCTCTTAATACATGTCTAAATGTACTAAAATTTGGTCTGTTTAATCATATGAAACACGTTTCTGACCTCTATGGTCTATCGGTATTCCCTATCCAGGATTAGACAATTCTATACATGTCTATTCAGATATATGAATTTACTTTTCTCCATGAAAAGATACAAAAATTGCTTGTCTCTACAGGAACATATCTCAGCTTATTGCCTGATGTAGTGGGATAATTTAAGATGTGAGATATCAGTGGTAAATTTTACCAAGTGGTAATTGCCATAGTTGTTACACATTCATAGTTTATGATTTAGAGATTCATGCTGACATAATTTTACATGATACCATTTTGAATTAAGTATGTCTGTAATTGTATCGGCCACTTCACTCCTATAATTATTTATTAAACTTAACATAAACATTTATTTCAAATTCTTAAATAACTTGTACATATGTCTATGTTCAAAACTCATAACAAGCCAAAAACAGATCAAGAAACTCATTATTCTCAACAGAACCACAGAGTTGGTGATTCAGCTTTATCTTTTAAAATATGTGCAAAATTAGAACCTTTCTTTTTCTTTTTAATCATTTTACACTGTTAACTCTTGTTTCATAAATTACCCAAATAAGTGATGTCAGATTTCAATTTTCCTTTTCCTTCCTAGGTAAATGATATGTGCTGGCATGTACGCTGCCTTTCCTGCAGTGTATGCAGGACCTCTTTAGGAAGGCATACCAGTTGCTATATCAAAGACAAAGACATTTTCTGCAAACTAGATTATTTCAGGTATACTGTTCAACTCAAGTACATTTTATTATTTTGAAACAGCAAATGTAAATCTGAGGAATGTTTTTTCTGTGCAGAGATATGTGCAACTTGCTTTGGATGGAATATTATCTGAAGGCACAGTGCCACACCGAAACAAATATACCTATGTGTTCCTCTACTCTATAATTCTATCTATCTATCTGTCTGTCTGTCGATCTATCTATCTATCTATCTATCTATNCTATCTATCTATCTATCTATCTAAAATCATATTTTAAATTGGGAAATGTATAGTATAGTTTTACTTTCAGTTCAAAAGATTCTCATAGAAACGAACTATGTATATAGAGAGACAAAGATGACTTTGCATTTTGCTAGATTAGTTTAGAGTTAAATTTCAGATTTAGTCTAAACATTGATTTAGATTTCTTTACACAATTAGACTTCTCCCAGACTTTTGGTCTAATCATGTAACGGTAACAGCAGCCATATTGTAAGGTGCTATTTGACCTGGTAATTTTGTGATGCTAGGTGCAATAAGATTTTGCATATTTTGCATATGGTTGTGGCTAAGTAGGTTTTATCTAGTTTTGGTGAAAATATTACTCAGGAACTGTGTTTTTATACTGTGAGAAGGAATTTGAAGCTTGAAGAATACTAGGGAACATAGTACAAGCATGAGCAATTCATGCCACTGCTGCCCAAAAACTATTCCTCTCATTTGGGCACTATAATAGAATTGTTTTTGTTTTGTTCAGCTTTTGTAAGCTTTTATTTACTGTGGGCTTGCCAACCCCATCCTTAATCTTGATGGCAGTGTACAACTATATAATCCTTGGCCCTCTATATAAGCTTGCTGGAGCATGGGGGTTACAGATAATCATCTTGAATATATTAGTGTTCCATCATACAAACGCATACCACTGTGGTCTGTCTGTCTTTCTTTCTCTTCATAGTCATTGTATTTAAATTACATGTTGTAAAGTAATTGCTAATGTTAAGCAGATTATATTTGCTGTGGGTTTGTTTTTTTTTAGCTACCAGTAATTACTAAAATTCCAGGTGCTTTCTAAAATCCTTGTATCATGTATGGTAACTTTAATATTCAATGGACTAGAAATCAGGAATTCTAATTTGTCCTAATGTGAACGATGTGTTGGCCCCACTCCCCCTTGCATATCTCAAAACGTGTATGCCAGAATATGTGATCAGAGGCTGGAATATTTGTTTTGCCCTCGATGTGGTAGTTAATTAGCTTTCTTGCTAAAATCAGAATGGATGAAGTGCTTAATGTCACTAGATCACATATTTGGTCTTGATGAAAACATTATTTCATTTCTCTTTTATACATTAGATGGAACATAAATAATTGCCCAATAGTATTATTATTTGCTTGGGGTGATACATAATTAGAAAAACACAAGTATCAACAGAAGAAAATATTTGTAGCTCAGGGTCTAGGATCCTTCTGTTTGAGCTTGGTTGTTTTCTTCAAGATGTTTCATTACCCAACTGGGTAACATCAGCAGTGCAACAAAGGCCACTTGTATACAAATATAGAGCAAAACTCGCTCCCTTCTAACACTGCTGATATTACCTAGGTTGATAATGAAACCTCTACAAGAAAACAAGCTCAGAGAGCATCAAGCACCCTACAAACACAATTATCAACACAATTATCTTGGATGATTTTTTTCTATTTGACAGTAGGGTCAATTTTTCAAAAAAAAAAGTGTTTGATGTTCCTACGATGTTTTCTGTTCAGTCTTGCTTTCTTCTTTCTATCTGCATCAGTTTGCCTTCACGAAGTGCAGTTACGTTCTCTAGCACTCTAGTATTTCTATTTCACTGCCTTCACAATGGGGAAGTAACTATCCTGCATTCTCTTCAGAGTATCCCACCAACTAAGATATATCACTGAAGTACTTTACTGATAGAATAAACTGCTATTTGAAAGAGTAAGTGAAAATATAGCATTTAATTACTAAGGGTTTGGGATTTATGACTGCAGCATAAACCTGTACTTTTCATTTTACATAAAGAAATGAGAAACTCATTTTAATTATACTTGGCCAACCTTTTTTCATCCAAATATGTAAGTATAGGTGGCCTGCATTACTTATTAATTATAATTATTTGTAAAACCTTAATTTACAAACCTGAAATTTGGAAAAGTTTAAAAACTTCTAAAGATGTGTTGGGCATTAACTGCATTAATTTTGGCAAATTTAATGGTGTACACACTATCATATGTTTCTTAACATTCTCACTTTATTTTTCTTTCAATTGATAGCAATATAGTAGTTGATTGAATATTGTCAAAATATTTAAACAAATGTGTTTCTGTATATGAAATCTTTATCATCTCACTTAGCATGAACCATCTATTTGGATAACTGTAAAACACTCTTATGTGGAGTTGAAAATTGTTCATAAATAGAACAGAATAGAATTCTTTATTGGCCAAGTGTGATTGGACACACACGGAATTTGTCTTGGTGCAAATACTCTCAGTATACATAAAAGAAAATATTTATATTATATTATAGGTTATGAGGAAGTTAAAGCAGACCGTGGGAAATACATCTCTTTTTAAAAGCCAAATGAGATATTGATCATTTTTTTAAAAAAAATGTGTATATCTTTTCCCCCTTTACTCATAATTGAGTTATCCAATTGTGATTAAAATGGAGGTAGATATTGATCATACTGTGGTCTTCATCCAAACTGGAGGCTGTTTCAACAATTTTAATAAAGAGAAAGATACAATTTTCTATGGAATTAGGACTCTTGCATTTTCAGCAATGGGCAAAGATGTGATGCCCTTCTCTTCCTTTTATTAAGATACAGATATGTGACTTAATATGGCATGATAAAACAGTAGTTCCTATTGTTCTGTTGCTCTTTGATGCCCATGGCATTAATTTCTCATAGATTCCAGTATATAAATATAATGTATTTAACCTATATCCAGTATTGTGTGCCTGAGGAGCATTTTTGATGATATACTCCATAACCTGAAATCAAGAAAAAAATCTACTGTTTGTCTAAATCTTGATCAAATTTGCAAAGCATTTACTAGGGTTGGATGGTTAATTTTGGTTTTCACTGCTAGTGATGAGTTCTAATATCTTCCTTCCATTATTTAGTTACTCTTACTTTAAACCATTTTGTTTGGATTGTTAACCGTACATTATATTTGTTTAAAATATTGTGTGTACTCTCCTCCTGCTTTTAAATGTTTGTTTGGACACAAAATAGCATATTTATTCAAAATAGCATATCTCTTAACATTTGGGCTTTTAAAAAAATAAAGGTTGAATTGAAAAGATTAAGGATTCTAGCTAACTGATGACATCACATTTTACAAAGATACACAATTGAAAAGGATTAGCAATTTCAACTACATAAAGGTAAAATCCAGTGTAACTTCATGTATATAACATAACATAATGAGGTTACTGAATAACCCCATTGGGTATTGTGCTTAGATATCTCCCTTATGGTTTTCTCCAGAAGCCTTGGAAGGCATAAAAGAATGACTTGTTAACAATATAAAAGCAATTTTTCTATTGGTTGATAAAATGCAATGGAAATTAAACAATCCAAATTCAGGCTTTTATGAAGCCAATAGCATTTAGTGTAAACTTCAGGCAAAACAATGTTACAAAATTAGGCTTGTGACTTGTGTTTCATTTGTTCTTCCTCTTTTTCTGTAGACGGTATGGAACACGCTGTTCTCGCTGTGGTAGGCACATCCATTCTACTGACTGGGTTCGAAGAGCCAAGGGAAATGTGTATCATTTGGCTTGCTTTGCATGTTTCTCCTGCAAAAGGCAACTCTCGACAGGAGAGGAATTTGCTTTGGTTGAAGAGAAAGTCCTCTGTAGGGTGCATTATGATTGCATGTTGGACAACTTGAAAAGAGAAGTTGAAAACGGTAAGTTTCACTTTTATTCTGAGAAATTCTGTCCCCAGAACAGAATTCATTCTTCTGGAGATGCAGATAGTTCCTTCTCCTCCAGCATTTTACAAACCAGTTATAAACACTTTTCCAAAGTGCTTTTACTGTTAATTAATTGGTGTGGACACCCATGTAGGATAGCTCATACAGCTTCTTGTTCTTTCTTACGTCTATACTTTGTCACATGCCATCCTGAATCTTGAATGCATTTTGAAAACCAATTTCTAACTGGATAAGTTGTTGTATAGTTAATGCATCATTGATAGTGTGGATACAGCATTAAGAGAAGTTGACTTTCAGTAACTTTTAACCTGTCTGGAGAATTTTACCTTATCTCTAATCATGCTCAGAAATATGGCTGTGGTGAAAATTATCCTGAAACGCAAGTTGCTTCAGATTACAGATTTTTTTTTTATTTGTATTCAGCATTTTGGTGATAATATTCTGAGTGGTAAAGGTTTTTGTTTTTGTTTAAACTTCACTAAAAATGTCAAAACAAGACATAATAGGTTCTTTGGCATAATTAGATTTTTGCAGTTCTTTCAAAACACATTAACATTGACTGCATATTTTCCTTTTTAAAGAAACATATGCTCACTTCATTTCAATTATTTCAATTGGGTAGATTTGGTTGTCAAAATTTAGCCAATGAGAAAAGTTATGTCTATGAAACTAGATAATAGTTATCTATATGAACATGCTTTTATTGGATTATTTACCTCTGCTAATGGCAAAATAAAGCTAATTTTCACCTGCATGTTCTAATCTGTCTGGTAGCTTGTGAATTTATTTTTAGATATAGACTTGGTTTATAATACAGATGTTACTCTGAAAAACTGCTTTAAATTATTTCATTATTCTGAATAATTATGAAATATGTAAAATGTATATGTATTCAAATTCCAGACTATCTGTTTCAAAATAGTAAATAATGTATATTTTTATAGTTTAAGTATATTCTGAATACTGGAAGTTAATTATAAAGGAATATCTGTAAATAATAACTAATATCAGTGCTACAATTGGACTTCTTCTCTCTTTAATTTCAGGGAATGGTATTAGTGTAGAAGGTGCATTATTAACAGAGCAAGATGTTAATCATCCCAAACCAGCAAAAAGAGCTCGAACCAGTTTCACAGCAGATCAGCTGCAGGTAGAACCATTGAATCGTAGATTGCTATAATCAGAGCTATGGTGGGGAGCTGAGCATAGCCATGATGAAGAAGCATAACAATTGTACACGGTGCATAATTTTAAAAATTCTGTATAAATTAGTTGCTTATAAAAAAATTATACGCTCAATGGTATATGATTTCTCTTAATACCAAGGCACAGCATGTTCCTGGAGTAAATTTGTGAGCTTTCGCTGTTTCATATGAATTAGTTACTCTTCAAGCTTTTCAATTTCCCTCAAGGCAGTTAGTAATTCTGCAAAGTGAAAGCATAAATGCTTATCTATTTTGACTATTTGATGAATTTCATTAAATCAGACATTTACACAACTCCCATAATCACAATGGGAGGTAAATAGTTTCAGTTCTATGTAACATGAAGAAAGGTATCAGGAACTGTGCAAGCAACAGATCTCCAAGGAACATAAGCTTTTTCATATTTTTGATGCCATATAAATGCAATAGTATGTGACAATCAAAACTGTTGTTCTTCCCTCCAAGCAGAGTGTCATAGTGAATTGATGGGATTAATTTAGTATTGGCTGTCTAATTGTGTTCAGAATATTGTAAACAAGCTGGTATCTTTGTACTTTAGAATAGGTTACCCTATACAAGTCACATTGCTGCAGAATAAGTGCAAAGGAGTATGTCTATGAACCAAATTTCTTCCTGTATTCAGTTACTGCATTATTGCTTTATTTTGTTGTAAATAAACTGGAAACTTAATACATTTTAGCGTTTTTCTTAACTGCTTTTATTTAATTCTCTATTGCATTGGCCACCATAATGCTGTCATCCTTTTAGGAGTTTACTTTAATTGTTGGTTTGCAATTAAACTAATAAAAGTTGTATTAATTGTTTTAGTCTAAGTCTTAGTGTTTCAGATATTACTTCTGATCTTGTAAATATACATAGGGTATTTATTTAACATTTAAGTTAAATGTTTTTATTTTGATTAAAGTTTAAACCCCACCTCTTTAAACAAAATGTGCACTGAAAATGGTTTATACCATATACTTAAAGCAAGATAAATTGCCGACAAAATAACAAATACAAAATAAAAAAAAACAAAATAACAATTACCAAGAATAAAGGAAGTGAAGAGACAAAAGGAGGATCTTAATTGAAAATTCTACAATTGGCAGAATTATTTCCAGTACATTAGACTTATGTGAAATTATATATTTTAGGATCTTATTTAGGGAACATAAGAAAGTTGACATATTAGTACAGGTAGTCCTCCACTTACAACAGTTCATTTAGTGACTGTTCGAAGTTACAACTGTACTGAAAAAAGTGACTTATGACCATTTTTCACAATTATGAACCTTTGCAGCATTCCCATGGTCACATGATCCAAATCCAGAAGCTTGGTTCATATTTATGAGCGTTGTTGTTTCCCAGGATCATGTGATCCCCTTTTGCGACCATCTGACAAGCAAAGTCAATGGAGGGGAGCCAAATTCACATAACAACTGTATTACTACTTTAAAACTGCAGTGATTCACTTTACAAATATGGAAAGAACAGTCATAAAATGGAGCAAAACTCACTTAACAAATTTCTCCCGCAGCAACATAAATTCTGGGCTGAATTGTGGTCGTAAATCGAGGACTATCTCTAGTTCAGAAATCCTAGGGTATATCAGTTTGGGGAAAATCCAATCTATTACTCATATACATCTTAGACTATTTAGATGACCATCTCAGGCAACACTGTAGGGCAGAGGTTTAGCAACACTGTAGGGCAGAGGTTTAGCAAGAGCTCTGTGTTGTGATCTCTTTACAGTTTACAGGTAGTCCTTGATTTACAAGCACTTGTNTGTAAAAAGTGACCTATGACCATTTTTCAGACCATTGCGGCATCCCTTGTGGTCATGTGATCAAACTTTGGGTGCTTGGCAACTGGCGTGAGTTTATGATGATTGCAGTGTCCCAACTCATGTGATTGTTTTTTGCAACCTTCCGACAAGCAAAGTCAATGGGGAACCAGATTCACCTAACAACAGTATTACTAACTTAACAACTGCAGCAAATCACTTAACAATTGTGACAAGAAAGATTGTAAAATGGGGCAAACTCACTTAATGTCTGTCTTGCTTAGCAACAAAAATTTGGGGTTCAATTGTGGTTATAAATCAAGGACTACCTGTATAAATCTTTAATACAAGATTCAATTAAATCTGATCAAAATTCAAGTGCTTGGCAACTGGTTCAGATTTATGACGGTTCCAGAATCCCGGGGTCCCCTTTTGCGATCTTCCAACAAGCAAAGTCAATGGGGAAGCTGGATTTACTTAACAACTGTGTTACTTACTTAACAACTGCAGTGATTCACTCAACAACTCTGGCAAGAAAAGTCATAAAATGGGGGGGGGAATTCACTTAACAAATGTCTCACTTAGGAACAAATTCTGGGCTCAATTATGGTCGTAAGTCGGGGACTACCTGTAATCAACTTTACCACATGACTTGTACATGCTACTGGCAAGCTAAAACAGTATAAGAATTCCAAAGCTAACTATGAATGAAGGAATTAGGGAAGAGAAAAATTGGTGTGTTTTGTGAAACTTTTCCATGTAGGATTCTTATATTTTGGCCTGATAAAACACAAATAGAAAGTAACACTTCATAATATGAATGTGTTACATAGATATGATTAAAAGGCCTTATGATAAATTCCTATTGTATGTTAACAACAAATTAGGGTTAGGGTTCATTTTGCTTTGAATTTTTTTTGAATGTTTTTTAGAATTCAGGTCAACTCTGCTCTGGTGCCTTGCTATGATTATAAGCCTTTAGTAAAGCCATTAACTTTCACAGGCCTTCATGATAACAACAGAACTTTATTTGACCATTTGTAGTAAGTTTTTAGGTCACTGGGGCTATGAGTAGGTATGAAGCCATGTTACAATTATTTTGCAGGCTCTATTCCTCAATAATAATTTTTACTTCAAAAGTACTATTGAGGCTATAGCACGACTGTTTCTTGATTATTTGTGCAGTTTTTGTCAGTATGTTATAAAACATGCTAATTTTTTTTCCAGGTAATGCAAGCACAGTTTGCTCAGGATAACAATCCAGATGCACAAACACTGCAAAAACTGGCAGAAAGAACAGGCTTGAGCAGGCGTGTGATACAAGTAACTATGCTGCATATTTCACAAGTGTTGTGACCAAAGTTTTCCACTTTTATAAAGCTAAAAACGCCCAGTATATTTTAGTTAAAATAATTTTAATAACTTATAATATTTCAGAAACACTTATTTTTCCAAGAGAAAAATATACAGTTAATGTTTCCTATTAAATACTTCCACATGATTGTAGTTATCAGCAATGTAAGTCATAGTTATAATGATTGTGTATGTTGATCCTATAACTTTCTATAGAGCCCCTATAATTCTATATATGACTGAAGAGAAAAATATGTATGAAATTTTATGAACTGGATTCTATCTGGAATTAATGACACAATGCAAAAAACTGCAACTGATAACTATGTTTTTAATTCATCTGTTTAGCATGAAAATAAAAATCTAACAACTAACCAAATTCTTGGTTTCTTTGTTTCATTTCCAGGTATGGTTTCAAAATTGTAGAGCACGCCATAAGAAACACGTTAGTCCCAACCACTCATCCACTGCTCCTGTTACAACAGTCCAAGCTTCTAGACTTTCACCACCAATGTTAGAAGAAATGGCATATTCAGCATATGTGCCACAAGATGGGACAATGTTAACAGCTCTCCATAGTTACATGGATGGCAGGTACAGTGGCTTGCTATAACTGCTCTGTGGACTTGAGAAGATTGAAATGAATCCTTTAGCTCAGGGTTGGGCACCATGCAACCCATTGGCTGCCAATTCCACCTTTATTTTGTGTCCAATATCATGTTTGTGAGAAACCCTAGCTTTTCCAGGGAGTTATTTAAAAAAAATTAAAAACTCCATGACCTACTGTTGCAGAGAGTCATTTGAGATGAGTAACAGTGTCTGCTATTGGCTCAGAAGGGAAATGGGAGCTTTACATATAATATTTCTCCTCAGAATAAATGCTTTAAAGTGTGCTACTAATTTATTATTTCACTTTGTTAAAGGGGCTGATTCTGAGGCTTCTTGCATTTGTTGAAATTGCATGGAAAGAATGGAATTATGTGTAATTAATATGGTTCTATCCATTTGCAATATAGAATCACAGGCATAAGTTCAGTGTATTCTCCCCACCCACTAGTGGAATTCTAAATCCTAGAGTTAAAATATGATAGCATCATTTCCTACATACCTTCTTGAATTTTCACATTACTTCTCCAAAGATTCCTTTCAGAGTTGCAGTATACGTTTGCCCTTATTCTTATAGTTATCTATCAATATGGGTGGTAAAAGAATTCTTCAAAGAAAAGCGAGATAATTCACAAGACTATTTTTTTTAATAATAGTTGGATGATTGATAGTGAGGTTGCTCTCCCCATGACCATCCACAGACCTTCATGATAACAATAGAACTTTATTTGACCATTTCTAGTAGGTTCTTAGGTCACTGGGGCTATGAGTAGGTATTAAGCCATATTACAATTATTTTGCAAGCTCTATTCCCAAAGAGTATTTGGGATTATATTCAACTCTAGCTCTGGATTTGTCCATAGCTTTTTTTTCCCCTTCAATACAATGAGAGTGGGACTTTTTTTCTCCAGTATAACCTTGTGTGCATTAAAGAAATAATGAAATGTTTAAGCAACACATTCCACCTATCACACCATTTGAATTTCACATTTTAAGGAGTAAAGAAATGTAGATCAACCCCTTCCCAAAATATTAAAAGGTATTATTTACATAGCACTTAAAACACAGACATACACTCCATAATCAAATCGTTCATGTAGATGAAAGAAATATATAATACTAAAGTACATTGACCTTATCCTAGGCATATTTTGAGACCCACTGTTGATTAAAAAGAACACCTAGTTCTAACAAAAGCTGTGGCTTCTCCTTTTAGCTGAAATAGCTATCATCATTTAAAATACTCTATATATTTATGATGAAAATTTTCTTAGTTGTAGATGTGCTCGGCAAGTTGTTAAACGAAGTTGCAATAAAATTCCTGCAACTTGTAGAACTGCAGGTATAAACACAGTTCATATGGGAGAAGCAGGTATCACCAAGGGTATGAACATCTGGAAGGCACGGTCTTTCTAGACATGGACTTTTTCACAAGCTGTGAAATGGGTGTGGCTTGTTAGTATCCCAGCCATATCAATACAATTGGGTTTTTTTTATTCACAAGTAATATTTTTGTACTTCCAGCCAGGCTGATCAAAAATCTTTCTATTTTTGTAGCTCATTTACCTTTTGCTCTTGGACTCCAGCCTTTGCTAACCCATTCAGTGACACAGCTGCCAATAAATCACAGCTGATTTATTTATTTCAGGGACATGAGATTAAGGAGATACATTCTGAGTCACCTATTGTACTCTGTCATTGAAAATCAATTTAATCTTAAATAGCATCCAAAGTGTTTTGAAGACCATTTAGTTGCCCAAGTATGTAAGTATAGATGGCTTGCAGGACACTTTTATGGCTTTCTCCATAAATACTGTATGTTTACAAACTTTATTGAAGAGAAACATCTTTTTTTTTGTATTGTCTGGAAGTAGTCCATTCTAGCTATGTGTTTGTTAATTTATTTATCATCAAAAGAGCACTTTGCCTAAAAGACAGGACTGACAATTGTGCAAAATGTTTACAATTCTTTGTGAAATTATAGTTCATCATTAGTTTGTATCTGTAAGTTATTGTTATTAAAGTATTACATGTATTTGAGTTATATAGCAGCCTATACTTCAAAGCTTATGTCCACAAATAGGCAAAATTTCATTTGCCAGCATTCTCCAATTGACCTAAATAAAGCCTTCTGTTGTAGCATGCCAAACAAATATGGCAATGTGTTAATGGTATAATTGTGTTTTTTTAAAATAAAAAACAGCATGATTTTCCTAGTTGTAAAGATATAAGCAGAAAGCAGACTCTGTGATTGTTGAATCTGTAAATCTTTAAATTAGAGGGGAATGACAACTTGATGTGAAATAATTTAAATGAAGATAGACATTGCACATGAATGATGCACATTACAAAAAGAAAATGCACTATTAGGCTCTTTAACACTTTCCTATTTTTCTGGTTTGGCTTTCTCCAGGATATACCAAAGCTTCTGAGTGTTTTCCTGAAAATAAGACTCCACCAGAAAATTAGCCATAGCATGATTTTTCAGGATGCTTGTAATATAAGCCCTATCCCAACAATAAGCCTCAGCTAAGATCATCAGCCAGACACTGTATTTCCCCAAAAATAAGACCTACCTGGAAATTAAGCCTTAATGCATCTTTTGTAGCAAAAATTAATATAAGACCCAATCTTCAGGGAAACATGGAAGCTATATGTATTTATATTTATATTTATAATATATTTAATAGTCCAAGACAATTCATAAATATCCCAAAGTTTTTAACTCAGTGGCCTAGTAGTAGTTGACGTAAAAGTTTTAACCAAATCTATTCCATCTGAATTCAGTTTCAGTTATACATATAGACATCCATATCTCCTGCAGCTATTTTGATAAATATATTTATAAATCAAATGCAGTGATCTCTAGGACTGTACCAGTGGTAGGATTCAAATTTTTTCACTCCTGGTTCTGTGGGCGTGGCTTGATGGGCATGGCAGGTGAAGGATACTATAAAATCTCCAGTCAGAGNATCTCCAGTCAGAGGTGAGATTTGCCGGTTCTTTGAACTACTCAAAATTTCTGCTACCAATTCTCCAGAACTGGTCAGAACCTGCTGAATACCACCTCTGGACTGTACATCCAGAGCGGAAAATATGCTTTGAAACATGCATATTCTGTTTTTTGGCTTTCAAGGAGTTATATCTAGCTAATTATCATTAATCATAATTTTTGTCTTGTAACATCTGCCATTCTTGGGATCCTGTTATTTCTAAGGCTTTCTTGAGATCCCTGTAATTACAGTGTTCAGAAAGTTTAGCTCAAACTCCATACTCAACATACAATTGCAACTAAGCAGTGAGTTTATTGCAACCAAGATCTTTGATTACTGGTCATGATTCTCTAGATTCAATTCCTATGCAAATAACAGCACCAATGTCAAACCAAGTAATGCATCTAGATATTTTTACATAATATTTTATGTAAAACCTGGTTAAATTTATTGATTTTTATCATCAACAATGCTGATCCTGAGTTCTTAAATACAGGATGATGCCACTGGTTGTCTCTCTACTCTCTAAAAGGAGCTATCATGATTAATATAGAATTTATCTCTATGATACATATAACATATATTTCAATATTTATAAACTGAGCAACAGTTGCATGACAGCTACGAGGACCCAGCATATGCAGGAAACCAAATATTGAAAATGCCAAGAGTTTTTACTTACTTTTTTACACAAATTCAAATGATTAAATGCAGAAAGCACGTGTAAGGGTGGTGTCTTTTAAAATACTATATGTTTAACAATTTTGTAAGAAAAATGTATTCACATCTATGGAGTCCATACACTCCTAGAAAGGAGTTTTCAGATTTAGACCAAGATGACTGTTTTTAATAATTACTGATACTATAATGAACTTTGTATTGTAAATAGTTTTATGTGTTTTAAAATTTTAACAATGATGAATCCAATATTTTCACCTGTTACTTTAGAATTGTTCCACAGCTGCTGCATTTCACATTGTTGTTCCTTGTCTTTGACATGCAGCACTTCATTGGATTGAATAGATCCAATGAAGGTAAGAGTTGATTAGCTTCTATTATATATCTATATTTAAAAAAATTTCTGCTTCTTGGTCAGCCCATCTCTTAATGGGTGTTTTATGTATGTCATGCTTGATCGTAATTTAGGCAAATTATGAAGTCAGGGAAGGAAAAACACAGTTTCCCAAAGGGTAAATTAACAATCCTCTCATGCTATGCACCTCCAGAGTTGCATAGAGGCCAAAATGAAGCAATGTGAGCGTGGGAAGTAGATTCAGGGAGTTTGCATCTATAAATTTGGCAGCTTTATATGATAGAAAGAGCCAAACTCCTTACCACATAAAGAGACTTGTCCAAGTTATAAGGAGGTGGTTCATAGATTTATATGACAAAGACAAATATAATTGCATGACATCAGCAAATTGAACATTTCTTTAGCTTTCCAGTTTCTCAAGGTTGTCCTCAACTTATGACCACAATTAAGTCCCATATTTATGTTGCTCAGTGAGACATTTGTTAAGTCAGTTTTGCCCCATTTTACAACCTTTGCTTGTCAGAAGGTTACAAGAGGTGATCGCATGATCCTGGGACACTGCCAGTTGCCAAGCATCTGAATTCTGATCATGTGACTATGGGAATACTGCAATGGTCATAAGTGTGAAAAACAGTCAAAGGTCACGTTTTTCAGTGCCTTTGTAGCCTTGAATGGTCACTAAATGAAGTATTGTAAGTTGAGGACTTCCTGTATCATGTCAGATGGCATGTACCTGCAGTAAACTGTTTGGTCTAGTGGTTAAGCACTACTGGTAGGTTAGAAAGACAGAGATCATGAGTTCAAGTGCTGCCTTAACCATGAAAACCAGCTGGGTGACTTTAAACCAAGTCACCATTTCTTTGGTGAACTTACCTCACAGGGTTGTTGTTTTGGGGAATGGAGGAAGAAGGAATTGAATTATCTGTAAAAATAATAAAGGCAGGATACAAATAAATATAACATATTGAACTGTTTACAATAGAATAGCATCAGAATACCCGCCATTCATTGTGTTAAAATGACTAATTGTAATTAGAGGCGATAAATCTCTATTATGCTTTATGCTAAAATACATTTCTTTCTAAGAAGCTGTGTCCCTCTTAATGTCAGAAAGCACCAGGGAATTTCAACCATAAAAGTTTTTAAAACACAGCACATACATCCTTCCCATTGATTAGAGCTCACGTACACACTTACAGAATAAATTTGGAATTCTGCTGGGTGCAAATAGATGTTAGGTATGGTTAATACCGATGGAGCTGTTCCCATAAGCATGACTTGTCCTGTTTACTGTTTTTTAAGTGGTCACCCGTGTTGCTGTCTGGGTTTTTTCTAAAGGCAAGAGACTATGATCACTGGACTAAAGGCAGCTGCTCTTTTCTTCTGCCCCCAGTGGTTGCCAGTTCAAGTGGAAGCAGGTGTGTTCATCTCCATTCAAATGCAAACATTTTCAGTGTCTGTTAACCCAAGCCGCAGTACATAGAAACTCAGGAAGATTGGGTTTAAAATATTTTGTGTAATAGAACAAAAGTAAGAGGTGAAAGTGTAAAAAGGCTGATGATTTTGTAGCTCATTGTCAGGTTTAATTTGGGAGTGGATTTAGTAAGGTGGCAATGCCACATAGGTCTGTAATATGCATGGGCTCTAGCCCTTACCCCATTTCTCTATATTTTAAAGCAATTGATGCATGGAAAAAAAAACAAAATGGAGTGTTTCTTAGAGAGGAAAAATTACACTTTGAACTAGGTAGAGGGTTTTATTTTTTGAGAGTTTGCTTGCTATTTGGATAGGAGAGATGGAGTTTCTTACAGAAACAAGCTTGTTGGTAAATGTGAATCAATGCACCTATTACTCAAGAAGTCCATCCCTAAAAGGCAAAGAGAATTACAATTATATTCTACCCATATGCTTCTCATTCAGGTGAAGAATGCAGTCCATAATAATTTTGCCCATGCTTTGAAATAGTCAAAGCAACAACTCATTGATTTGGCCTGGCCTGATGTCCTAGCTAGATTGGTATAAGGTTTTCTTCCATTACATTTTCCTATTTTTCTCCTAAAGTGATCATGATTTGGATGGACAACTTTTAATTTTTATTTGTAGGTCAGCTTGGGAAAAAGTGATATGAGGAGAAAGATTTAATCCCTCCTTGTCCAGTTTCTCCCTCTCATTAGTATAATTATCATTTTGGATTTTCCTGAGCTACATATTCACTATACATAGTTTAAATGAAACTACGTATTCATTTCTTGTACTAATGTCTTGGCCATCTCTTTAAGCCAGAGTAAGATGAAAGAATGATATCCGACTAACGAGAATAATTTTCTAATTTTCATCTCGCAAAAGAAACCTAAAATAAATTTACTTTGTCCTATCCTGTACCTGGATCGTGTCAACATATATTGAAATATCCCCAGCTTCCTTTCTTTTCCCTACTTCCCTAACACAAAAGTTTCTTCTATTCAATATACATTTCCACAAGCAAGCACTCCTATTCTGTGGCTTAAAAAAACCCATCAGTGAAGAACCACCACAGTTACCCCTTGGGAAATTTTGTTCTGTAACCTTTGCATTTGCAAAGCTTACCAAGATTACTTCTCCACTACTTCTATTGGAAAAGAGATCCATCTTGCTTCAGTCAGTGCATTCTTGTGGAAGAATATTCCCTAAGTTAATATAATCATTTTGTGTGAGAAAAATTCTTTCCCCCTTATTTCCCAAATAATTCATGGTTTATATATATATATGTTTCATCTCTCTAATAATACTTGGGAGGAAGAAAAAACCCTCCCTTTACATAATCCAATTTTTTAAACTTGTGAGTTTCTTCACGTTTATTCTTACTGGGTGATCTATTATTGGTTTCTGGATGCAACATTACAGTAACTGCTGCTTTAGTAAGCAGCCAACTTGCTTGTTTACTTGTGGAAGATATCCCTACATAATCAAGTTTTGCAGCTGTTAAAGGATTGAAGCCATTTTATTTCATAAACCTCAGAATAACCCCAATATTAATTGGTAATTAATTTTTAAATATCATTTTTACAAGCTTCAGGATGTGTATGTATGTATGGTAAATATATTTCATTTTCAGGGACATTTTGCCATTTTTACAAAACAAAATAATACTTATATGCCCCTAACTGCCTGCATGAATTTTCCTTCTACATTTGACTATAAATGTAACTTCTGGGCATTTTTATCATTATGACTATACAAAATTATTTCTCTTACATGCCAGATTTCCACAGTTCAGGATTTCAACCTTTCTGCGATGATCACATGACATCAGATGCTTTCAGCATGAGTCTTTGCACTTATTTCTTAGATATATTGGCAAAAAAAAATAAAGGCCATTTACATTGGTGCCTTAAACATACCCTATACAAGAAGATAGTTTTGAAATGTAAACTTGCAGGTATGAACAACTTTTAAGCTCCAAATCCTAATATATGACAGTGTCTTTCCTGAAGACATCTAAACATAATTGTGGAGGAGGTTGATAAAATAAATAGTTACAGAATTAACACAACATACTAGTTTATAGGTTATGGTCTATTTGAGGCACTCTAGAAGCCCCAAAAATGTAATAAGTTCTCAACTGACTACTAAGAAAATAAAGTTTGGCCATTGTAAATTTTCTGTTTCATTGTTGTTGTGGTTATTTTTTTGGTCCAGTGTACATTTTTTTAAAAAATGTATAAAATGTTAATTTCAAATTATTAAATTTCATAAAAGTATATTGTGAATTATTAATGAGCCATTCTAGATCAAACTATATGATTAATACATCTCTTTTTTATCTGTGCCATTGTACTGAAAACATTTTAAAATGTTCAAGACAGAGCTTTAAAACATAAGCACTTCCAATTTTTATTATAATGTAATCATAAATTTCGCTATACTTTAAACTATGTTGTGATTGGACTTTTATCACCAAGACTTTTATCACCAAGTGGCACTTACTTATAGTGAAATAAATTCCTAATCCAGGTCCTATCTGTTTATTAGATTGCTTACTAAGATTCTATTCCCTTTCCAAAATTCATTCCAATTATATACTTCAAAGATTGGGTTACCTTTATTATGAATTTCTGGAAATTCTGCAAGATTCAACGTTCCAATATAACACTTAATTTGGTTCACACATTGCTGGAATTCACTGGAAAGATGGGATTTTTTTCATAGTAATATAAATTCTTATCATGCAGTATGGGCATGTATCCAAAGTAAAATTGAATAATGGACATCTATTGACATGGATATTGGTGTGTATAATATATTATTAGACACATCTAGAATGATTCATTTTTTATTCTATCTTCTCATCAAAGAACTTAGAGTTGGTTCTTTCTATAGTTTCATAGATCTTCCAGGTAGGTAAAGTTAAGTGTGAGAGATTTACTCAAGATCAAGTGAGGGGATTTGAATGCTAACATCATGTCATATGTTGTCACTACTAGGTCTCATTTAGATTATTTTTGTAGTCTGACTAGCAGAAGTTTCATGTTCCTAAGAAGGTCCTTTGATGTCCAGTTATCAGTCGTAGTATCAAGTTCCAGTCTGAAGTCAGCCCCAAAATTATCTAGGATACTGTCTGAGATGCTCTGTAAGCAAAATTATAGACATCTACAAGGAAAATCAGGTGGTCTGCATTGATTCTTGCTAAGAATTTTAATGTCCAACAAATAGATATGTGTGGACAGGGGCACTGGCCCAAAAAATAAGCTGCATTGTTTAATTGGACTCTCTTCTGATCTTAGTAGTCAACCGTTGTAACAAATGAATGGAAAGCTATTATTTGAAGAAAGATTATTCCTTTAATGTTTTCTCTGTTAGATTTCTGACAAATAAGTGACATTTGTTAAATTCAAAGTATCACTTTTTTATTGTAACCAATCTCTACTTTTGATGTGGCATCGCGGTGTTACCTGAATAATTTCATTCACTGATCTCATGCTGACTAGGTGGCATTCAGCTTCTGTTATCCCAAAAAGCTCTCCCATATAACCTTGTTTTATTCATGAGGCAGAACTGGTGAGAAGTGGATTTGGTTTTGTAATTCCATTGAGTTATTAGCCATATGGATTTAGCTTTAGATTGGACATTCTCCTTGATGGAAAAAACAAAGTTTTATCAAAGAGGCTGGCTTTCATTTACTTTGCATACAATATAAAAATGGTGGAAAGTGCTTAAAAATAATCAGCAAAGCAAGAAGCAGCAGCAGCAGTAGAAGAAAGAAGAATCTTTCTATAAACATCTAAACAGGTCAAAGGAACATTTTCAATCAATTTTTCTGCAATGAGTGTGTGCTGAGATTGAAGACTTGATCCAAGCAGGTAGAATTGATTTGATTTGAATCCTATGTGATTGTTGCCTTCTCCTGTTTTGCTTGCATTTCCCCTTTCTCAATAAACTATTTTACATCTGCAGCCTGGGCTTTGTTGACGTTAGAATATAATTCATTAGAATATACCCCATTTGCAAAACTGCAAACTTACATAGCTATGCTGTTTCAGGCATTCACATTTAAGTTTTATAATTCTGGGTGGTAGGCAGCAGAATCCCTATCAACATTCCTTTGTACTTCCTAGGACTGAGGTGAAGACAGAAGTGTTGAGCAGGTGACTAAGCATTCCTAACTGGACAGCCTAGGGAACATCTAGCTTTTTCTGAGGGCTGCTCAATTAGTCTTCCTTATACGTTTTTAAATGAGCCCTTCTCTGGTTTTGTAACATTTACGTATAAGCAAATTACCGGTACATTATTATTGGATAAAACAATGGCTGTGTTAGTAGCAGTATTTTTTTCTCCTTTCCCAAATGCAAATAAATATTTCATACATAAAAGCAAAACTATATAATTAGTCTTATATAGCCAAATAATCAGAAATGAGGCTTTGGGATATGCTGATATGAAAATGTATTGAGGTGGGAAATTGATTTGCTCAGAAACAAGAGCAAGACGGGCAACTGGGAAAATGTTTTGGCCCTTTTTAATTTTGTATTTTTTAAAAAATGATGCATTATCAAAGCGCTGAGAAACACTACACATATAACACACTTGCATAAATTACACAGAAGCAACTGCCTTCCAGTTTGAATATAATATTTCTATAATCTTAAGGGGAGAGATGACATTTCCAACATCCATTTTCCATATATTTGTCCAAAGGATGCATTAGAAATTGCTTTGTAATTTTTCCTTTCCCTGCAAAAAAAACATTCTGTTTGCTAGTTTGCGGAGAAGACATAACACATTGAGCAGTTTTCTGTTACAAATAAGCAACAGAAACTGATGTATAGTCAAGTTACAAGTTGATGTGTAATACAATTCTGATAAAAGTGAAAGGAAATAACACTTTTTCTAAGCTGCACTGTTGGGGGCTTACAGTAGACATTTTTCAGCGGATAATCAGTGAACATAAATCATAGATTTGTGCATTCTTCAAAAATGAAATAGTACTTCCAATACCACAAAGCGCAAGACTTGCCTATGACTCATTAATGCAATGCAATGATATCTTTCATTATGTTTCTCCTCATTGCCTGCATCAAGGAGAGAAACTGTTATGAAGCATTTTTCAGGCTCACATATCTGAAAAAGAAAGACACAGCTGCTTTAATAAATAGTGAAGAGGAACTGAAATTGCATAAAATGTGATGCACTTTTTTCTCATTGTTTTATGTGCAATTCTAATGAAGGCTGCTTATTTACTATGAAAATTCACTTCATGTGGAGACTATTAGCAGGAATAACTTCTTTAATTCTTAGCCTCTGTTACATGCACAGGGACCCACAGTCGGTTTTCAGAGAAAGGGATGTCTACAAAAGGCCAACTGTATCCTCTTTCACGTTTGACTTGGAAGATGCAGGCTAATGAAAACCAACTTAATTCGGTCTTAGTTTATTTACCAAGCTGAGTTCAAGGATTCATTGAACCATAAAGTTCTCTGGATGTCTTCGATCAGGCCAAAGCTATGCTGGCCTGATCTTTCCTCTTCACACTGGGTAGATCGAGCTGAAGCCACATTGGCCCGATGTTTCCTCTTCACATTGGGTAGATCAGGACAGCTCCGCAGGCTGGATCTGACCACATCACAGGCCAAATCTGGCCCACAGGTCTTGAGTTTGACACCCCTGCCTTACAGGCTTGATATTGTAGTGATAAAAATAAGACAATTTCCCCCCTTTAAAAAATCACTTTAGGAATAAGAGAAAAGATATAACTCTAATGAAGATGAAGAAACATGGCTTATATTTAAGTAATTGACTAGACAGAGAACATACCATGAAGTTTAGTTCAGAATATTTATAATGGAATTGCGGCGGGGGGGGGATGAGCCCATTTTAAAATTCAGCTGGTGATGGATTAAGATTTCTATGGCCTTCTGCCAATGGGGGATTTAAATCTAAAATAAAGGTTAAGAAAAACTATGTGTTACAGAAAACCCATCAATCACCAAAAGCCTATTTATGACCATGCCTTAAAGATGAGAAAGCAAGCAGCTTGTGATAAGTTATGGCTTGGGAATGTGCAAAGATACAATAATCAAGGACAACCAAGAGTTGTAGTCCAATCCAGTTTTAATTAAAAACAATTCTGTAAATACAAAGTAGACTTTAAAGATCTTGGACTCTCAACAATCCTTCCCGATCCCAACTTTTAGATTAGAATACATTCTTTGTCTTAATCCAAGATGATTAATGCTTTCATTTATAAATGATGAAATATTGTTGTAAACTTGTATCATATGTTGTTTATAGTGTTTAGTGCTTAGACATATTCCATGTGCTTTCCAGAATGAACAAGAGTTCTCCCACTCAGAAATAGAAATGCAGATGGAGAAGTGTGCCTCTTTTGACCTTTTCATTCATTTAACTATAATTGTGCTTGTTTGAACACTAAATCACAAACTAACCAATCCCCTTAAGCCTCATGTTCTGCAAGCCATGTGATTTAGTTCACTGTGTCCTGTGAACCAGTTAACCCTAGATAACAGTGCCTTGTGAATGGGACAACCAAGTAGAGCTTAGTACTAAAAACAATATCAGAATCATCTGCTCTTATATGAGCAAGACTTAACTAGATCTAAATCTCCCACTATAGGTAGTCCTCAACTTATGGCCACAACTGAGCCCCAAATTCCTGTTGCTACAGTGAGACATTTGTTAAGTGAGTTTTGCCCCATCTAACAACCTTTCTTGCCACAATTGTTAAGCAAATCATTGCAGTTGTTAA
>AZIM01001673.1:167806-179841 GCA_000516915.1 Ophiophagus hannah
GTCACTTTTTTCAGTGCCTTTGTAACTTTAAATGGTCACTAAATGAACTATTGTAAGTCGAGGATTACCTGTATTTAGGGCTGCTACAAGTTGAATACAGCTCTCTACCGTTAAACCGTGTCCCAGATCGAACGGGAAGCTGTGATGGTGAGACCGGTTTTATGTTTGCATTCTTTATCCTGTTGGAAATTCTTAATACAAGCTGACCTGGGAATACTACATAACAAAACTGCCCAAGAAGGTAAACAATGAAAATGTTTGGGTTTAATACTTATATTATTATTCACTTGATGTAAGATAGATGGCATGTGCACTTAAATTAAATAAATATAACATTTTTCAAATTAACTCAAATAAATTTATGTTAGGGTGTATTAACTACATTCTTTGTGAATCTATAACAAGCTTGTTTGTAGCATTAGTCCATGCTTTCTATCTCTGCAACTGGGTGAAACAATTAAAATGTGATCTAGCCTTTAAATATGATCTGTTCCTAAACTTGATTTTTTTTTAAAAAAAGAATTGCATTTGCAACTCCAAGAATTTCTGGACAGGACAGGACAGGACAGGACAGGACAGCACAGGACAGGACAGGACAGGACAGGACAGGACAATTAATGGCTCAAAATATCTAGAGGGCATCTAAAATAAATAAGAATAAATGAGAATAACATGAATATTTAAAACATTAATCAAGCACATTTTTAGTGAGGGCAAATATATGGAGCATTACAGAATTATACCTCCTTACCTCACCACATTTCTCATGAGAAGAAAGAAGGCATCTTTTGCTGAGGTGCAGAAGTTTTTACCATAGATTGCAATCTGCAGAATAGTAAAAGCTGTTAACGTTTATTAAAGTTGTCTGAGATGTACTATGGACTATATATTAAAGTATCTTTTAATACTCTGAAAAAAGATATAAACATTTCAATCCAGAAATAGTTTGAATACTATGGTTTAAACCATTATATTAAAAAATTGGAAAACTGAATTTGCCACACCAATTACAGTTTGCTAGACATTGCATAGAAGTGTACTGGAAAAGGAGAGAGTGAAAAAGAAAACATACCATGATGTAAGCATTCCTGTTTATAAATTTAAGGAATTTTTCCAAGCACCAAAAGCAGCATTTGAGGCAGCAAAGCAAGAACTTAGCAAATGCATTTTGTGAGCCTGCATGAAAGAGAGAAAATATTTCTTAACAATTATAAAATGCCAAGACGATGCCATATAGATGATTTTATACTGTGCATGAGAATTAGAGATGAAGTATATCAGGAGTCGAATAAAGCTTTAAATATTTTGTTCCATTGCTTAAACAAACTGGGAGTGTTTACCAATCGTCAGAAACTTTCCTGTTCATGGCTTGCAGTAAGGTACATTTTCCCAAAGTCCATTACATGGAAACACTGGAGCAAGATCTGTAAACCAATTGTGGTTAAGCTCTTTATGAATATAAATGCTTCTGCCAAATTTGCGTTTCATATGAATGAGAAGGCATACAAGTGTTCACAACCTGAAAAAGTCTTATTCCATAAAACTCACCCTTAAGTTTGTGATCAAGATATTCCAGGATTACTCTAATTAGTTGAACCACTGCAAGAATTAAGGAGCCAAATGCTAAAGAACCTGTATGATACCTAAAGGGGAAAAAAAAATCAAATGTTACTCTTCAGGAAGAAACATGTTAGTAAACATTGTACAGTTACAAAATCAGTTAATATGGCTGATATGGTTTACATATCTTTCAATATCATGTATTCATCATATATATATATATATATATANATATGAATTTGTAGTTCTAATTTACTGCTGTTGCTAGGGCCAAAGGGAAGTTACAGACACATTTAAAATCTAGCTGTGTGAAAACATCACAGGGAAGATAGAGACAGAAGTGAATTCAAACCCTGACGTAACTTCTTACTCACCGTATTGCTCGTCCAAATGAAGAAAAAAGAGGGCAGGGTGGGATGTCAGCAGGTTTTCGGAAGGCCCAATAATAAGAAGCAAAGGCACCAGCAAGGGTACATTGACCCAATGCAATTGAAAAATTGACCAGCCAGAGAAAGACAAACACATTGATAATTTGAAAGACTAAGATGTAGCGGTGGTATAGACTTTCTCCCCCATAGAAAGCAAATGTACACTGTGCCCCTGGACATAGTTTGGTCACATTAGTAGTGTTGAAAGTCTGTTCAGGGACAAAAGAAAAATAATTGGAGATATGAAATGATTTCAATACCCTCTCAAACTGTGAATCTTTCCATTGTTAGGCAAGAACAAGACAGAGTGGACACAGAACAACAGAGGGCAGTGTTCAGCTAACAATTGCAAAAGTATTAGTGATACTCATGTACAGTATACATTACATTTGGGATAATGAGATAAAAATGTATTGTGTAACATTATAAGAACAGCTTGAGATAGACTACATAAATACAATCAAAATACTAGATCTGATATTTGCAGAAGTTGTGCAAGTGATGGGAATTTTGCTTTAGCAGAATTCAAGCTGTTATAATTTAAATCTCAATCTTAACTGGTAATTAATTCATATGGCAAATAATTCTTACAAATCATCCTAAATGCCTACATGAATTGATACATTTTGAACTGTGCTTGTGGTTCTAAATGTTTCATGGGCTTTCCAATGTTTCTAGCAGTTTCAGAAAATGGTTAACAAAGTTAATCAAACAACTAACAATTCAACCTTCTATATGTGTCTGGTCAATGGAAGCTTCTCTGCATTAAGTGCTATAGTCACTTACGATTATAGTAGATTGAAAAGATTCATTTGTACAAATTTGTCAGAAGCGATGTGGGGAATTTAAAACTTAGGGGATTATGAAAGCATAGGGTATTAACTAATGAAGAATTAGAACGTACATGGTTTTTTTTACACATTTGCTTACCTCTGGATAACAGGTCAAATTTGCATATTTGCATAAGCTTTGATTAGCCATAACTTTGTACACAGGTTCTCCTGAGGTAGCCAGGAAACTTGATTTAATTGGGTTAAGTAATAAACAGAATCAGATAGTCACAGTATGTAACATTCTACCAAGAGGAAAAATCACAAAGAATATAATTAATTTCCTTTACTTTTTAATGACTAGCACAAGATATGATAACCATAGCATGCATGCATTTTCTAAAAACCTACCTGCCTGGTCTGCAGGTAATTAATGACAGGTGTAAAATGTGTTAACTCTTTTACTTAATAACAAGGGCATCTTTGCTGGTAATACTGGGCACCAAGTGAAAAAGGAAATAAAATAGCTCAAAGATCACATACATAGTAGAGATACTGTGGTGAAAAATATTGAGAAGGTTCAGAAAAATAAAATAAAAATATATTTCAAAAAGTTGAAATAATAAGCCACCCAAGACACTTCTACCCAAATGTTAAAAAAAAGTCACAATAGTGCAAAACTTGCATTTTATGTAAGGATTTCACTCACAATTAATCAGTGAGAAGAGAAGTTCTGGGAAGGAATGTGAGCATGTAAATAAGTAATTAAGAAACCACTGAAGAACACATGATAGTCAGATGCATAGTGAATTTTGTAAGTTCTCTTCATTTATTTACTTGAACAAATCAAGTACTCTCAAACTTTCTGCACTTTTGATGGCAAAAAAATCACATGATACTTGAATCAATTACATGGTAAGAGATCGAGATCGAGATTTCTTCCTATGCAAAATGTAGCTTCTTCTGAAGGAAGTTGAGATGCTTGCTTCTTTCATGCTTTAGCAAAGAAATATGTTTGAATTATATTTTTTTTCATAAGCATGGAGTTTAAGATTGATTATTGAATGCATTAAGAGCATACTCTAAAGGATGCCATAGAATGAATGGAATGTTTAACAAATTATTAATATTGAGCAGGGAATGACAAGCTTGTATGGTTTCTCCTTGATTGTTTAATGCATTTAGGGATCAGTGTATAAGCAAAGCTTGTTAGAAGTGTGTTGGTTAGGAAGGTGAATACATCTATAATTTGTATGCATATTCTTGAAGGAGCATGCAAATGATTTCCAGCAAATGCAACAAATCATATGGTTGTGAATAATATTGAACTAATCACCAAAGCACTTAATTCTGACAAAGAGATTGTAATGAATGATTGATTGCAAGTTATAAACTGCAAAAAACCAGAGTAAATGAATTTGTGTACTATAACAAAATGCTTACTACAATGGGAAATGGAGACATTTTAACCTGTGCAAATGAGGGTGAAAAGTAATGGTGTTATGTAATTCACTGCAAAGGAAGATTATTGAAAGAAGTGTATAATAACATGCTTCTACCCACTATGTTATATGCTACTGAGAGTATGTCAGATTAAGTTGAATGCAGTGGGAATGCCTTACTTGAGAAATGTTTGTAGTAACAAAAGAAAAAAAATAAATGCGAGAAGAATACAAACATGGATTGAATACAAGAATGAAAATATGAAAAGAAGCATAGAAGAAGAATTTCGGTGTGGTCACAGAGAAGAATAAATTAGGATTGATGTGGCAGAATCATCGACTAAAGGAGAAGAGGAAGTTTAGGAGGAAGCATCACAGATTAGACTAGTAAAGCCTTATTATCTACTGGGTCCCAAAGGAATGCAGCAAATGTGGTAAGATTCTTGTAATACAAGTGACCAACAATAATGAAACTGTTGTGGCCTATTCATGTAGTTAACCTGGTACATTGCACCTGACAACTGAATTACCAATATCTGAAGGAAGATATAATGGATCTAGAGGAAGAGAAGAATAAGAAAGCTGTAATGGAATGGCATTAAGAAGATCTGCAAAAAGAAAGAGGTGAGAAGCCTACAGAATAAAAGACAGTGTATGGAGTACACTTACAATAGTTCATTTAGTGACTGTTCAAAGTTACAAAGGCACTGAAAGAAGGGATGACCATTTTTCATACTTACAACCATTCCAACATCCCCATGGTCATGTAATCAAAATTCAGGTGCTTGGCAACTGACTCATACTTATGACCATTGATGTGTCCTAAGGTCACCTTCTGCAACCTTTTGACAAGCAAAATCAATGGGGAAGTCAGATTCACTTAACAACCGTGTTACTAATTTATCAGCTCCAGCAATTCACTTAACAACTGTGGAAAGAAAGGTCATAACATGGAGCAAAACTCACTTAACAAATGTCTCATTTATCAACAGAAATGTTGGGTTCAACCGTGGTCGTAAATCAAGGATATCTGTCATAAAAATCCACAAGGATAGTTTGCTAGGCAGACTAATATGGAAAATCCTCAGCTTACAACCATTCTTTTAGTGACCATTCAAATTTGCACCAATACCAAACAGTGAAGTATGACCTGCCCTGGCCTTTATGACCACTGCAGTATTCCCATGAACACATGATCAAAATCCAGGCACTTGGCAACTGGCATGTATTTGTGACGATTGCAGAATTCCAAGGTTGCGTATTCACCATCTGCAACCTTCATAACTGGCTTCTGGCAAGCAAAGTCAATGGGGGAAGCAAGATTCACTTAACAACTGCAGTGATTTGCTTAACAACTGTGCCTAAAAAGGTCATAGAATTGGCTCACATAATAACTGACTTGCTTAGCAATGCAAATTCTGGTCGTAATTATGATTGTATGGTGAACATTACTGTAATGCATGGTGTTGTATAACATTTAGCAATGTTTCCTTTTTCTTACTTCCATTCCTTTTTAAGAATTTACTATTTATTACTCTTTTTCTGATTCCATATAGTATTCCTAAATGGGAATGGTGTGATGAATACTTGTATGCATATACGTACCAATAAAGTGCTCACCTGGAGATGTGAAAATAACCTGTAACCACTTACTCTTTGATAAAAAGGATACACAGCTGTCACTGCCCAGTATGAAATGCAGATGGCGATAAGAATAAAGGTTATAATTGGATAGAATAATGTAGACATGATGTAGCCAATTGCCCTAAATAAATAAACAAATAAATAAAGTTATTCAATTTATCAGATGTCAGGCTGTAAAACAATCAACTTTGTATACAGCATACCAAATTTCCACTGTGATTTTTATTCCTTGTTTAAGTTTTCATTATGCAAATAAGTGTAGGATATATCATCATAAAAATAATGTAAATTCCCACAATCCCGTATTCAGTGGCCATGACTAAGTATCAGACCCCTTCCCACCCATTTGCCCATTAACATGAACTTCATGCAAACAATATTTCTTTAATTTTTCTAAAACTACCTAAGTATGGGAAAAGTTTGTGTGACAGCCAATGCCTATGTTTTTATTTCTGATGCCCTTTAGCTCTTTATTATACAAGCTGTATAAAATTGGGTTGCAAATCATTGCCCTATAAAATTTCATATTTCATTTTGTCATGGGTTACTCAACTCTTTCATTTGCATTTTGTATTATCCTTTAATATTTGTTTTATTAATGTTTTTATTCAATGTCTTTTACAACAAGGCATGCTTCCCCCTCCCCCATACTGGTATCAGCTTCAAAAATCTTCTTTTTTTTAAATTTAACTTTAACTTCTGTCCAGTGTCCCAGGTCTTTTGTTCTACACAAAAGTTCATCCAATCCTAGTTCTTAGCAGACGTACATGTTGAAACTGACATAATCAATCTTATTTCCCTTAGCTTCTTTATACAATGGGACCCCAGAAATAAAAACTGTGGCTCTTCAGATGTGGTTGAGTTATAATTCCTAGGAGACACAATCACTCTAATCAATTTTGAATACTGGCATTGTACACGAAGAACAATTGGAAGCTGGATAGCTCTTTCATCCCTGCTGTATCCCATAGAATAATAAAGTTCAGACTTTTCTTTCTTGGGTTTATAAATACACACAAGACATATTTAATTTTTGTTGCCAATGAAGGGGACCACTGCGAAGGGAAGGAAATATTCAAACACAAGGGCAACATATTTAGGGGGAAAATGAAACTCAGTGCCACCTATGAGTGACATGGCAGAAAAGTCAGAAGCCAGTCAGAAGTGGTATGGTTAGCATAAACTGTTTGCTCGTAAGTAGGAAAAGGGTCAACAAGAATGGAGACTTTTTTTTTTGTCCAGGCATGGAGTAAAAAAAATTAAATAAAAGTCTAATGTTTCTTTTCTCCTTTCTAACAAATCTCTTCTATAGAATGTTTTATTGTTCTCACTATTCTCTGCCAATGTTTGCTTATTATTTCAATTTATATGGCTGCCCATCTCAAATGCATGACTCAAGGCAGATAGCAACCATTAAAAACATCATAAAATAACACACACAATCAGTAGCTGGTAAAAATGTAGAACCAGAACCAATAAATTAATATAGCCATTAGGGCCCCTAAGTCTGGTAACAAAACCATACTTTTAAGTTCTCATGAATAGTCAGCAGGCTCAGGGCTAATATAATCTCTGGAGGGAGGATGTTTCAAAGATTATATCCCATGACAGAAAAGGTTCTTTGCCTGATAACATTTCCAAATATGCAAAAGAGCATAATGGGTCAGGTAGATACAGTATAATCAGGGAGAATTTATCTAGTCCAGGGGTGTCAAACTCGCGTTGTCACAGCATCATCATGTGATGTATCGTGACTTTTTCCTCCACTAAACTGGGTGTGGGTATGGCCAGCGCGAGACGCATCCAGCCCACAGGCCGAGAGTTTGACAGCCCTGATCTAGTCCCTCAGGTAAGCCGGAGCCATTTATAGGTCATTACTAGCACCTTGAACCTAGAACAGGGGTCCCCAAACTTGGCAANTTTAAGACTTGTGGATGTCAACTCCCAGAATTCTCCAGCCAGCTCTGACCTAGAAACATAGTGGCAACCAATGCAGCTTGCAGAGCAGAAGTATAATGATGTGCAGATCAAGCAGCACACATACTTGCATGTGCCACTGCATTCTGTACCAGCTGTAACTTTTGGATATTCTTCAAGGAATGTAAGGAACATTGAAATAGTCCATTCAGAGGTGACCAAGGCATCAGTGTGTGTGAACAGAGCATCTTGGTCCAGGAATGGATGGGTGCATTTATTTATGTATTTAAAACATTTATATAGCCACCCATCTTGTATCAAACTCTGGATGGTTTCCAACCAACAATTAAAACAATATCAATAAAAAGACATACACATAGTTCCATAAAACCTCAAATATTAAACCTGGTACTAAAGGTAAGCTTCCACATGCAGTCTATCATTAAACTCTGGTGTCCTTTTCACCCTATGTCAGCTTGGTAATTACTTGGTAATGTTATGAAACCTGACTTTCTCTACATGAGCATACTTTTTATATACCGGTAATTACCATTTCAATTTTCATAAGCTTTCCCTAATGTGAACAATGTACTCTGCGTATGTTTATAATTATTTCACATAATTCAAATAAGAGCTAAAACTTAAATTAAACCTTGCATTAAACGTTAGTTCTACATGGACAATTAATGTATTGTGCTAGAAACATCTTGACTGTTTTTTTTTCAATCACTGAAGAACAGTGGAAGCTTATGCTAGTCAAGAAATAATTACTACAAATCAGTGCATTTCAGAATTTAATAACAGGTAGGCCTTATTGAAATCATAAACTGTTTACAATAATAAAATGCTTGTTAAATTTTAGGAATAGATCATAACTGATTTACTGCTAATATAAACTGCCATTCCACTGAAGAGATAATTAAACTAAACTTGAAAAAAATTACTTAGCTTTCAGTCATTAATCACATATTTTTCAAGACCTTGATTAAGGGTTGCATTCTGCTGTGTTCACAATGGAGTGCAACATTTCTTTTGATGAATGCATCAAAATGCATCATATTTATGCACTTTCCAATGCAGAAATATTNTTTATTGGAATATACCCAACATTTTAATGAAATATTATTTTTTCATTAGAAGTTTATGAAAATCTCTGCACACATTCTTTTAATTGTATTGTTTAATTTGCTATGATACTTCCAGGTGAGCCCAGAAAAATAGTTGAGTTTGATGACTAGACTACAGAGTTGATACCCCACTACATATTTTACTTTCAACTTCCCCAAAACAGCAATCCTGATTA
Source organism: Ophiophagus hannah (assembly GCA_000516915.1). NCBI lineage: Eukaryota > Metazoa > Chordata > Lepidosauria > Squamata > Elapidae > Ophiophagus > Ophiophagus hannah. The sequence goes on from AZIM01001673.1 coordinate 176,871, forward strand.
TTGGCGAGGAAAAACGGTGAGGAAAAACTGTCTGAAACTTAGTTTATACAAGGACAGAGATAAGACTGCTCTTTATAAAGGAAAAAATGGAGAGAATTGCAAACTGAAATACTCTTGCCCTTACATTTATTTTCAATATCATTTCAGACAAAATAACCAAACAAATGATGTTGACCGATTCTTCTATGTACATTTTTAATAAAAAAATATAAATATTATATAAAGTGGATAATGTAATTCACGGTTTTTTAGCTAGCAGGATCATATTAATGAATGAAGACTCGGTATTCTTGCAGAATACTTCTCTTCACAATTAAGATAACCTCCTTTGAAAGAGAATGTCTGGTCTCCTTCCTTCACTGTACAATTTGACTGAATCTATGAACTAGAGCAAACAGCCTGATATCTTTCTGGCAGGCTTCCAGTTATCATGGCTTTTTGCCAACTCTACATATAGTTGTATTTTTATGCAGGCACTCAAACAGTTCTGTGCTAGTTCATTTCAGCTTTGTTGATGGGAAGAGTAGAGATCATTCAGTTCTCCGAGAAACATTTCTCATAGGAGAGAAAGGGAAAGGGCTATAGATGGTCTGACTTTGGAAATGGAGTCTCAAAAAATTATCAGAGAGCACTCTAGGAAGAAGAAATGAAGGGAAGTAGAATGGCCATTGAGGCTGGCAACTAAAATGGATAAAGAAAGTACTGGTCAATTCAAAACTTAATGTTTAGATGGCTTTCTGTTGAACTGAAAATGGACAGAACAATGTTAATTGCTGAAAAATTATTGCTATATGGAGAACAGGGCATGATTCAGACAGATATGCTGAGAAGCAGAAGGAAAGCACCATAGGAAGGTATGAAAACAGAAAACAGCTCTCAGTGCATCTGAATGTGATTTTACTAGTCTGAATGAGAAAAACCAGCTGTCAGCTGGGCAGATAGAAAAAAATGCCACCAATCTCTGTAAGCCATTCTTTAACTCTAAAATTAGGAAGTAAACAGGGTGAGGAATAGAGCATTCCATTATATTTTTAGCTCACATTGTAATCTACAAAAATTGGATGCTTAAAGTTGTTTTAGGCTGAGGGGAAAAAATGTTCATGCCTCACAACTGAAGCTGCTTTATCAGCTGAGGCTTGGGAAAAGGAAGAAATTTGCAACGAATTGCAGTACAGTTGTTTGCTTGCCAAGCAAGGCCAAAAAAGTGAAATTGCACACAATTCTCATTTTAACATGCTTCTTTTTAAAAAAAAAATCAAGTGGTCTAGCAAAACCTAAAAATCTGTACTAGGTCACAATCTCTCAACTAATGGATGGGGAAGGCTGTGTTCAGAATACTGCAAAAATGCGGATGCTAATAATACTCACCGGCTACCTTCTTTCAAAAGGGCAATTGCAATTCGAATTCGATTTCTCAGAAATATTAACATCAGTATAATGACAACTTCCACTATACAAAGTAGGATCACTGAAAATAACAAGAAATGAGTTTGTCAAAAAATAAGGCCGACTTAATCTCACAACAGCACATTACCAGTTAGAAGGGTTAGTTTCAGTAGTCCCTTTCACAACTGCATTTTATCTACGTTTCCAGTGAAATTAAATCTCAACATACATAGATCTAGTCTAGGCTATTTTATATGCACTAAAGCAAGTATGTCATCAAGATTGTACACTGTCATCACAATTGTATTTATGTGATTCATTTTGTATATATAAGGCTTATCCTCAATGAATATTATGGCATACTGTACAACGAAGTTGATGAAGAAAACAATTCATTTCAATGCATAGCTTTAAATATAATGCAGATTCAACATGATTAGCATAAAGAAATATCTGTTTGCAATTAGACAGTCCTATTCACTGACTCCATCTTGATATTTTCATTCATTGTAACTGAAGATGTTAGATATAATCAATGCTTATATGTGACTAATTTTGTTCTTTTATTTATTGTATCTCAGGGCTTATCATTATTATTCCTGGATAATAACTTTTTAATGACTAATAGCAACCTGAATTTGTTATTCTTTATGTACTGCTATTTACTTCTGTACTTTATGTACTGATATTTACTTGAAGTTAGCCATCTAGAATTCCAGTATGACTTTTGTCAAGATTCAGAAATTCTGCAAATGAGAAATAACACTGAAATCTTATGTCTTTTCTTTTTCAGAAAGCAACAGGGTTAAAATAACAAAGGAACAATCCACTTCATCACAAGCAAGAAAACTCACATTGAGTTGTATTGACATAGCAGGGATTATTTATAAGTTCCATTCATTTTAAGTTGTGATCCATCAGACATTTTGGAATACAATACTATTGTCTCCAGAGCAGGAAAAAAACCAGGGAGACTTTACAATTTGGTTTTGCCTGCAGGCTAAATGAAGTATAATACATGTGATGTGTTTTTAAGAAACTTATTTATCTATATGGGGAGTGAAATACAATATTTTGTATTGTGTTTCATGGTGACTTATTCTACTTATCCCAGGATTTTCCCAGCCTATCCCATGTTTCCTACCTGCACAGGTGCAACAAAGCATGAGCTATGTTTCATCATGCATTCTCTAATTCATTCACTTTAAGAACAAATAAAGTCAAAAGCTTGGCTGCATCTTGCATAGCCTGAAAGCATATTCCAGAGCAAACATCTACAATTTGGAGCCATATAGCTATGTCAGACCACACACCCCATAATTTCCAGATGTCATGGACATACTCTAACTAAAGCTGCTATGTGAGATCACATGACATTTTGGGGTGCAATATTATTAATATGATAATAACAGACTTTATAACACTCCCTTGCCCTGTGCCAGAGATGACATTGATGCTCTATGTGTTTGGAAGTCAGAATGGGTTAAAGCTGAATTCAAGATAGCAGAGGTCATGTTTGTTCAAAAAGACTATCTGTTGATCCTGGGAACTTCCGGTTTGAGCCTCTTTGGCAATGGATTGAAAC
>AZIM01001675.1:69317-81114 GCA_000516915.1 Ophiophagus hannah
GGGATTGGACTAGATGACCTACAAGGTCCCATCCAACTCTGTTAATCTGTCTGTTAAATCCCTCCTACCCTTTTGTATCAAGAAATGTTGAATATCATCTCATGAAAGTGCTGTATTAGAGCCATGTCAAATACTGAAAGAAGTCTTCTCTTCCAAAAGGAAATTTTTCTAAAGAATTTTGCACTAGTTTTACTTCTTAAAAAATGTAGTTATGCCCAATTCTGCCTGCATACCCAGATAAAATCAGAAGATGCATTAAATTTAGCCCGGACACAGGATGCCTGTAGGTGTACCTGTTTGGTATACTGAATGATTTTCAACTCAGCTTCTGGCAGCAGTTCAATGTCATTTGCCCCATAGATCTTCTGTGCAATAATTCTGATCTTCTCTACAACTGGAAGCTTGGAACACACACACACAAAATGGGGAAAACATGTCAGGCAGAGTTTCTTTGATCCTCACAACATACTCAATTAAGACACAGCAACCCTTTGGACTGTAGAGAATCACTGCAGTTTCATCAAACATCTTTTTTCATCAGAAAATGTACTGCATATAACTGCATCAGGAAAATGGGAAGTTTGGAAGCAGACAAACTTGGCCAGAATCCTCCAATCTGCTACTATCCAGATATGTTTGGATTTGCAGTTCCCCAAGCTCCTAAATCNGGTCACTGGTTTGGGAAAAAAATTTAGTCTGTAGCAGAGTATATACCAGTCCAGCTTCACAGAAAGGAAACAGCTATTTCTAGGCATTTCTTCAAATAAAATGTAATACCAATTACAAGAGGCCTGATGCCACCTCACAAAAGCTTCCTTTTAGCAGAGTGTATTCTGCATATACAAACAATATGGATTTTATGGAGGCTGAAGCCCATATGGCCACTCCCACAGTTATTAGAAACTGCCTCCGCCCCCCATAGCTATAGACATAGACGAGGCTGAAATATCACACTCAACCAAAACCAAACAAACGACAGTATGGCTTACTGGGAATAAGTAACTATGGCTTGGTTCAGATATCACGCTCAATCACCACCAACTATGATTTAACTTGATATGTGAATTATATAGGCATAAGTTACTGTAGAAGAAGTGACATCTTTGAAGCACACACAATGGAGTCCCCCAACTCGCTTTGGTTTTTTCACTGCCACATGAAGTGACTCTTCCTGGAAGCCTGGCACTCAGACAAATCAGCCATCAACAGGCACATAGAGTCAAACATCTACATATCATTCAAGAGAGATAATTTAAAAAGCCAAAAAAGAAACAACCCCCCAACCACTTCCTTGCGAGCAATCAACAGCCTGATAAACAGAGATTAACATCAAGATTAATATTAAACCAATACTCAAGAAGTGAACAATATCCCAACCAAGGGAGGCCAACTGAGATAAACAAACTAACACTAAACAGCAGCCTAATCAAGGAATCACCAAGAACATTCCCACCTATACTGACAGGAAAAGCCACTAATATGTACAAAGAGAGCAAACCCCACTCCCTTCTAGCACTGATAATATTACCTAGTTGGATAATGAAATGTCTACAAGAAAACAGCCAAGCTCAGAGAGTACTAAGGAGCCCACCACCTCTGAGCTACTCTCTGCTATCATTATATTATATCATATATATAGTATATGATATTCTCTGCTATCAGCCTCTTTCAGCATCTATATGGAGGAAGTGTTGCTACTTTAGCAGAGAAAAGTATCATTGCTGTATTGGGGACTACATTGATTCCTGCACAACCAACCAGGAGTAGTCCAATTGGGCAGCGTTACTGTGGGGGTGACAATTACCACATAAACCCATGAAAGCATGACATATGAATGTGCTTTATTTTTCCTGACTGAGCAAGAGTCAAAGCTGTAACATGGTGTGCTGGTTATGACTCAGTGTAGCTTATTCAACAATCTGTAGTTAAAACAACCATAGCTTAGCACAGGGGTGTCAAACACAAGGCCTGCGGGCCGGATCCGGCCTATGGAGTGTTTACATCTGGCCCATGGGGCCCCCTTGGAAACAATGAAGGACTGGCCCATGGGGCCTCTGCTAGAGAAACAGAGCTCTGCCAGAGAAAACGGAGCAAAAATGGCCTCCTGCAGCCCTCTGCAAGTGAAAACAGAGTAAAAATGGCCTCCTGCAGCCAGCCCTCTGCCAGAAAAAACAAAGCAAAAACAGTCTGCTACAGGCCTCTGCCAGAGAAAATGGAGTTCCTGGGCTCCATTTCTGCTGCAGAGCACTCGGCTACCATAGGTGCCCCAACAGAAGTGACATTGAGCTGGCCATGCCCACCCTGGCCATGCCAACCTGGCCCCTTGAGGTCGAACACAACCCTGATGCAGCCCTCAATAAAATTGAGTTTGACACCCCTGGCTTAGCACAAAAGGGGAGCTAAGATACACATAGACTCTGGGAGGAAAGATGAAGTTAATCTCTCCTCCCCAGGGCCTCTGGGATCTGTTTCTCTACTACTACTAAGTGTCGGCAATTCTCCATACTTATTGACATCGTCTTTTTCCTGGAGGGTGGGGAATAATAAAATGTACACTGTGGCATTCATATGTTTTATACACAGGTCATGTTGCATGCCCATACAAAAGGCAAAGAACTTTTGTCATTTTGATGAAACTTCTAAATCACGCCAATGAATACATGTAAAATGTAGCTTCATACAATTATAAGTCATGATAAAACATAGCCTTTTAAAATTACAACTCTTTCTCTATGCTTTTCCATCGAATAAGTCTCTCAAAACACTCCACGAAAGAAGAGGAAATAACAAGAAACTTGACAGGAATGATAAGAAAGTTTCAAATTCGTGCAGGGCACTAAAATTCAGGGCTGGTAAGAAAGAAAAAATGTGGACAGAAACTTAATGACAGCTAAAACAGCTTGATTTCTAGTGATTTTAAGTATTCTTTCAAGTCATCCATCATCAAGACACTAAGTTTTAAAACTATATTATTTTCCTCTTGAACATAAAAATCAAGTTCTGGCTACTGGGAACAGCTGCAGACGATGTTGGAAAATAATTTGATTGTGCTGCTGAGTCAAAGACCATGAAACCTGAATTAAATTTAGTTGAAGAGAGCCAGGATATTTGTCTGCATTTATAAATCTGGTTCAGCTAATATCCCCATGGAAGCCAAGACAAATATTTCTGTAACCAGCTGTGATAATCCCGCATATCTGGTCCTGTTGTAATCCTTCTCAATATCCAAGATGCTTCACTTTCTGAAATTATTTATTTAAAATACTGCATTTCCTTCCAGAGGAGCCCAGCAAATAAAACAGGGCATTGTAGAACCTAGATAAGCAAAAGGATCTTTCCCCGGGGAGTTGTCTTCATCCCAGATTTTTACCCAGCTAAATTTTTTCAACACCTATTAACATATTTCACAGTTTTTAAACTGCGAGCCTCAAATTTCCTTTGCTATTCACAATCTTATTTTTAATAGGATTATCACATTTTCCTTAGTTTTCATTATGATTTTGAAGCCAAAGTTGACTCCAGCTAAAGGGCAAATCTTTCAGTGACGGGTACTGTAGAACAGAATAATCTTAAGACAAAAACACTGATTTCTGCCAACTGCTGTAATTACTTGAAATGATGCATTTAAAATGACATCCACCCCCAAAGACAGGGAAGGGGGGAAAAAAAGAGATCTTCTATTACTATATTGTCATTTTCTCCATATTGTAAACCATTTGTAAAACAAATTGTCTTCCTTTCGAATGCTGAGTCGCATGTGCATTAATGCATTAATACAATCAGCCAGCAAATCCATCTCATAGCGTACCCATTCCTTTTTATACAAAGTTAGAAAACAAGCCATTGTTTTCATCTATTTGTTTTGCATTTCGTTCCTTAGCATTTCATTTCTCCTAAAAAGATATAAGATTTAAAACAAAGCCTTACCTCCACGTCGTACAAGAACTGGAAATGGCTTGGGGCCTGTGATGCCCTTTGCACAGCTTCTGCTAATGCCACAGCTCCTTTACCCCCATCAGCCCAGTGGGTGCATTTGACAGCATCCAAAGCACCAGCTTCCTTAGCCAACCGGATGACCAGCTGTAGTTCTGCCTCTGTATCTGATCTGCAAAGGCAAACATTACCAGGATTTCTATTAGAGTGCCAATATGCCAATACTTAACCTTTCAAACATTTCATTGGCTACAATTAATATACTGGAAATGACCTGCCTCCTATGCTGTACAAAGCATCTTTCCAGTTTCAGCATCACTGAACTTCAGCAGCATACAAGGACTAAAATTACTGCCAGCCATGGTTAGTTTGGAAATTGTGATGGTTATGGTTAAAGCTAACCATAGCTGATTCATCATTAACATTCAGTTGGTCTGTTAGAATCAACAAAATTGGGAGATTTATATGTATCTTTAGCTCAACAAAAAAAAGGGGAATAGCAATATATATTAGAAAACACTTACAATCAAAGTTTACAAGTTTATGCAGACGAGGAGGATAGAATTTTAATGTTAGCAGTATATATAAATTACAAAAAAATGTTAACTGTCATATATGCACCAAATGAGAAACAGGAAAAATTCTATAAAAAATTCTATAAAAAAATTAATAGAACTGGAATATGAGAATATATGTTTGGTAGGTGACTTTAATGTGATAGTGAATCAAGAAAAAGACTATATAAATACTTATATCTATATTCATATCTATCTATATTTATTTATATATTAAGTTGAAATTATATAATGAAAAAATGTGAATATAGAAAGATGATAAGGAAATGTAAAAGATGTTTTGATGTTGATATAATGATGTATAAAGTTTTATTTTATGTTTTTTAAATTTTGAAAACTAAATAAAATTTAATGGAAAAAAAAAAGTTGCTGGTTCTTCCTCAGGCACTGAGCCAAAAAGATAGATGAGGTGGCTATACAGGAATTGTGTACTTCTCTAGTGCCATGGAAATAATGTTGCAGAAGCCATTAAGACAAATAACAGATCCAGAAGTACCTGGTACCATGTACCAGGAAAGTACAGCACAAGAAAGAGACTCAGACTTAGTAAAACTGGGGGGTGGGGAGGGGGGAGGGAGGAGAAGCTACAAATAAACTTGCAAGATTTTGTTATTGGAGCTTATCTTGATAAAAGTGTAGTCTTTTTGTTATAGTTTCCTGATTTGGTTTACCTCATTCATTTGGTCCAAAGAGCAACATATTTTATTTTATTGTACTTTATTGTATTTATGATTATGTATTTATTTATTATCTATGATATATCACTTGCTATTTGTATATACACTGAGAACTTGTGCATCAGAGACAACTTCTGTGTCCAATCATATCTATTTCTATTTCATTCCATCCCACCCTATTTTTTTTTTGTATTGGGTATTTTTAACCCTTGCTACTAGCGTTGAACTGCCTACCAAGCAGGTGGTTATATTAACTGTTTAAACAAATGCATTCAAAATAAAAGAGAAGAATTTGACAAGGGAAAAACACGTATGCAGAATATTTAATCTTGGTAAAGATCATAGTGAAAGAAAAACACTAACCTCTTTGACTCAACATTAAGGAGTGAGTACTTTCAGACTGAGTATAAAAGCTATATGGGCAGGGTAGAAAGAAAGCAAAACATGGCTAGGAGTCCTGCTGTATTTTTCAGGCCTGTAAAACTCCCCAAACTCTTCAAGGTGGGATGGGGAAACAAAGGAACTATTTCCTGTAGGAGAAAAGGGCTGCTTAAGCTTCTTTAGCTAAGGCTGATATTCCAGATTTGTCCTTAAGGGAAGGAAAAACCAGTGAATAAACGGATATTTCTTTTGTTGCAGAATGACACATGCAATTACTTGTCTGCTTCTCCCTTCTCTACACAAAGGAGTCACCACGACAAGGAGGTGCAAAAGTGTGTTGGGTATGCTGGACTTGAGGACTTGAATCTAGAAGGTCGGGATTTCTGTAGTGAATACCATAGAAGCAATTCAGCTACACTGAACAGAAGATGAATAACATGAAATATTCCTTAATGGATGTAAGAGAAGTGGGGAAGGCTTAATTTTTATTCTATTATTGCTTGCTGCAAATCAGTAAGCATTTCATCTTCATGCCATTCTGAGATCACCTCTCTCAAATCATCTGGCAAGCATGAAAAAGCTTTGCCTGATAAGCCAGGGCACTTTTATTTTTTCCAAGGTTGAGATGGAGATGGAGACATAACACAATAGAGTCATTGCAGCAAATCTCTTGTTACCGAAATCTGTGCAGTTTATTTACTTTATTTAAAAAATTGTATGATCTCTGGCTAGCTCACAACAATAGTAAAAACCCTGAACCATTAAATGTGAATATTACATTTGTATACAAATAACACAAAAACACATGCAAGAAGGACCAACAGATGGCTTAGGAGGGAGGTAGAAGATATATTCTATTTATCCCTACAAGTGACCTGACATGCGAATATTTACGACATTTCAAATCACCACCCACTCAGCTACCTGTATGTGTGAACCAGGGTTCTGAAAATCTGAGGGAAACACTTCAGTAATGAGGCTGCTTGGCTCAATAGACCTTAGAAAAGATTGCAGTGTTTGCCCAAAACGAACATATGTTAATATTTTATCTGCATTCATTTTTAAAAATGAGGACATGTTGACTGTGATAACAGTCCATCTCTTCTATCTTAGATTTTACTACCCTGTTTTTCTGCATTGTTCAAGTACCAAGAACATCTCTACAAGCTGTCAGTGAATTGTACTTTTAATGTGAACAAAGGAGAAAATTACTGAATGAAGAATAATCATGTCAAATCTATTTATTGTGATTTACATTTAAGTCAAATTTCAATTAAATCAAATTTAATGTTCTAGCTTTATCCAATAATTTATGTCTTGAACCCTTTCTTGTTGAGTACATTTTAAAGAACATAGGTAGATGGCCCAAAATAGATCCACCCCAAACTGTGGATTTTGAACTTTGTTGTACTATGGACTTCGTTGAACTATGGGCTTTGTTGTACTTACTTGAATGCATTGACTGCCACCACTACTGGGACACCAAAAATTCTGGCATTTTCGATTTGCTTGCGCAGGTTACTGCAACCTTTTTCCAGAAGTGGAATATTCTATGCATGACAAAGAGAATTCAAGGGATTAGTTCAGAGAAGGAACAAATGGTAAGTGCCTCATGGCAATCAACTGTTGAATGTTAAAGAAAGCTAGAATGAAAATGAAGTGTGTGTGTATGTGTGTGTGTGTGTGAATCTACATTATTTTACAAACTTCACTTTTCAGTTCACAATAGAAAAAGGAAAAAAAGACAGACTGAATAGAAATGAACAGGTGTGTTGGATCGATTTTAATGAAAGACTGTTCGCATTCAACTGCAAAGTAGCTTCATTTAAGAAACTACAAAAAAGAAAGAAAGCATCTTTTAAGAAGCAGAATGGCACAAAGAGGGGGGAAAGGTGAAGACCGTTCTCCATTTTCAGCTGGAAGGCACCACATTATCCAACCCTCTGTTGGAGAGACTTTGCTTTTGCAGGATGGAGATTTAACAAAGACTGCTCCATGGATTGTTGAACATCCTTCTTCAAAATAGCTAGAAGCATCTTCAGATGAGTACTGCTGATGTAATAAATGTTTAAAATCACATAAAAATTGCCCTTGATCAAATGTACAAGCCTTTAGCAGTTTTAAGATTCTTCTGTCTAATATATATTTTATAAACAGATGTGGTAGAAGGATGGTTTTGCAAATATAGAACCATATGGAGAGGCACAGTGAATGCTCTCAGTGTAAACAAGATTTAGTTGTATTCCATTCCCCATATTTCCTTATTTCCTGACTTATATTTTTTATCCTTTTCTGCCCTTTAATAATGACTTAGTTTCCTATGAAGAGAAACAAGTACATTTGGATGTAATTCTTAGGTTATTTGCATTTGTATAGGGAGCCTCGGTGGCGCAGTGGTTAGGGTGCAGTACTGCAGGCNTGCTGACTCTGTAAACCACTTAGACAGGACCATAAAACACTATAAACTGGTATATAAGTCTAAGTGCTATTGCTATATAGCAAAATAGCAGAAAACTTTGCCTCCAAGAAATCAGTGGGGCAAACTCAGGGGTTTTGGGGGGCAGCAAGAAGCTAGGAGCAGGATCCATGCAGCCTGTTTCATGAGCTCCTTATAGTGCTTTGTAGAATTGCCACTTATACATGGACTGCTATTTTAAACTCCTGTTCTCCACCCCACAGTCACTAAGTGTTTATATAAATGGTCCTTGACTTATAATAGCTTGTTTAGTGACTGCTCAAAGTTACAACAGCACTGAAAGAAGTGACAGTTTTTCACACACATGTTGTAGTATCTCCATGTTGTCACATGGTCAAAATTCGGACACTTGGTAACTGACTCATATTTGTGACAGTTGCAACGTCCCAGGGTTATGGGATCCCCTTTTGAAACCTTCTGATAAGCAAAGACAAGGGGGAAGCCAGATTAACTTAACAACTATGCTAGTAACTTAACAACTGCAGTGATTCACTTACCAACTGCGGCAAAAAAGGTCGTAAAATGGGGCAAAATTCACTTAACAGAAGTCTCACATAGCAACAGAAATATTTGGCTTAATTGTGTTCATAAGTCAAGGACTACTTGTAGATACTAATTAAGAAATTCTATTTTGACAACAGTGGAGTCTCCAGTCCAACTAATCCAACTAATCTGGCAGGCGTCTACTTGAACAGGTTCATTCCTTATTGTGATACCAATCGGGCAAAGCTTGCAATTAAAGCCTTCTTTATTGAAGTGTTCCCTGAGTTTCTCTACCCAATTCCATCTCCATTTCCTTAGGGTCTTGCAAAAGAATAAAGTGGAACAATGACTGATGACCTCCTTTTACTGGTCCACAATAGAAAGCATCCTCACATATTGCAATACGGTGTGGTATGCTGGCTTGACAGCCGTGGATAGAAAAACATTACGGAGGGTTGTGAGTACAGAACAAGTACAGCTGTTCCCTGATACCACCTAGGTGACATCGCTAAGGCTCGCTAACTTAGAAGAATGAGGAAAATTCTCAGGGACGACTCACATCCTGGTCAGCACTGCTTCACTCTCCTACCATCAGGTAGGAGATATAGAAACATAGCCAGCTGTACCAATAGGCTGAAGAACAGTTTCTGCCTGTGGGCTGTCAGACTTTTGAACGGAAAATAACTTCATGTCAACACAGCATGACAGACTTGCAGGGCCGGCGCGTTTTACAACAAGGTCACATAGTGTAATAAGATTGGGACTGGGTTAGGGACTTCTGTTCTCACTGTGAGTTGTGTTGGGGTGGGGTGCATGAAGGGAGGCTCAGCCAATCTCATCATACACATAACAATAAAGGTAATAATCTGAACTTGCCAAAGCCTCCTTACATTTTTGATGCTACCACTGGCACAATTGTTTTATCCATTTTTGCAAAAAAAAGAGAGCTTAGTTTGTGTCGTCTTTTTTCCTGCTCAAAATTTTATCCATAGAGAGATAAAGCTTTAGCCTTGGTTTCAGTCTGCTGTTTTAAATTCATTCCTCTCCAAATATTTTAACTGCACAAATACAGCAGGAAAGGGGTTACAAAAGGAATAGATATTAACATGAAAAATAAAGCCCTTGAACTGCTAGGTGGAAGGAAAGTAGACTTAAATGCTAACCAAATCACAAGGTTATTACATAAATAAAGCCAATGCAAATAATCAGTTCAATTCAGGAATGAAACCTAGGTAGCCGAAAAGGCCACATATACCTATCAATCTGGAATACTGACAGTGCTCCATAGGTTATAATGGCATGAATTCTCATAGATAACCTGATTCCAGTTTCAAGGGAATAGAAAGAAACAGGTTGTCAAAGTTACAACCATCTCCTGTGAATTTTTTTGGCTGCTGAATGTTGCCAGCATAATTGAGGGATGATCTGGAAATTACAAAATAGAGAATTCTGAACCATAATTTCAATCAGTAAACCATAGCTTATTGAATCAATAACCCTAACTTTTTATACTACCACAACTGCACATCTCTAGATGCTTTACAAATCAAAACAGTACTTTAAAAAAACTCAAATAATTAAAGTAAATAATTGCCTGCAATTGATCAAATAGGAAGTAAAATATAGATGCTAATCTCCAAAGGCCAGTCAGAAAAGCCATGCTTGTTGTATAATGAGTTCTGTGCTTGCACACTTAATTAATTTCCTTTGATATGACAGATCCAAAGTCACCCATCTGGCTTTATGCCTAATGTGGGACAAGTTCATGGTCTCCTGGTTTCTAGCCTGATGCTCTAACTACTACACCAAACTGAATTGTGTGTGTGTGTGTGAGAGAGAGAGACAGAGAGAGAGAGAGGGAGGGAGGGAGGAAGAGAGGGAACAATAGCAGTATTGAGATTGCTTTGTTTTATTTTTTTGGCAAGGAACTATGAAAGGTTGATTTGTGATCGTTACTGAAATAGTAACATAATATCTGACAATGAATCTGAAGATAAGAATCTAAAAAAATAAATTCAAAGAATAAAATATACATACAAAACACAATCAAAAGCACAATTATTACCTCCACAATGTATTCTTTGGGCAAAGGCACTCCAGCCATAACCTGAAAAGAATAAGAACAAGAAAATCAAGGAACAAAAAGATATTCTGGTATCTCAATTTTATATTTTTGTATTCCAAACTGAACTTGATTAGTAGATTTCTTCATGAATGGAATTTGGGAAGGAATTATGAAATTCTTCTAGAGTGCATACCTATAATTCTAATAGAATATCTTACCCATCTGCTTTATATGTATTCAAATTACCATTGTTTCTTATTTGAATTTATATGAGAATTTAGAATGTATCTTTTCAATTCAATATATGGCCAAGAAAAAGTGTTTGGATGCAGCAAAATCCTCTCCCCTCAAATTAAAAATCATCAGAGTGTTAATAGCATAAGAATACAATTAACTAACTCTCATCTTAGCCCTAGGGCCATCTGGTTTCCCTCTTCCTAAAAAATAGAATGTCATATCCACCTCTGATAAGCAGAAACATATTTCACAATTAAAGCAAATTACCACTGTCAGTCACTATAGATAAAGCCAACAGAAACACTCTAACAGTATTTCCACAGTGGGCCTATGTGACAAGGCAAAGTATTCTCCAATCCATTCATATATTGTGGAGCAGAAATTCATCTTCCCAGATTCTCTGCTTGGTGGAAGAAACAGACTGTTTGTCTTTTGCTTCTCTAATAAATTTGAGGTAAATTTTCTACATCCTGAATACATCCAGCTTGAACCAGATATCTTCCCTGGGCTGATCTGGGACTAGGAAATAGTTGAGACATTGTGCTAAATGAAATGACTATGAGCATGAAGCAGGGAGCTGGTCTTAGGACCACCTTGATTTGGTAGAAAATATATAGATCATTTTTGAGATCAACCCTAGTTCCCAAACATCATGTAAAAAGCTATGATTATTAAAAGGCTGTTTTCAAGATAAGAATAGTAATGGAAATTTGTCTAATGGGCTTGAAGGAGTTAGTTCTTAAAGTCCTAAGTGCTAATGACATGCAGGGAAACAGTGAATTGCTAGATCTGAGAGGAAGTTTTCCAAAGGAAATAGTGCTACTTGTCTATTCAGTCGAATAGAAACTAAGGAAGCTGCCTGTTTATCTGTTATATATTTCAACCTGCCCTCCCTGGGGGGGGCGTCGGGTTTGGCTCAGGAGTTCATGGCTTCCATGGCAGCCATGGGCCTCACCCAGATAGTGCAGGG